>CALNHX010000808.1:0-282676 GCA_940337035.1 Agriotes lineatus
ATCACTGTATCACTTAGCACTATCGGATCATTCAACAACAAGGTAGCTTTATTTACTGCGGATCTTGAACCAATGCATAAAACTGATGTTTTTCCCGCATTTAAGTGTAGACCATTTTTTGTTGACCAGTTGAGTATATGTTTCAAATTTAAGTTGAATTCACCAATTAAATTGTTAACATTTTCGGGTAAGCAGGATTTATACACTTGCGTGTCATCGGCATATAAGTGGACATTCCATTGATTTACAAGAACTTCAGGTAAATCAGCAGTAAAAATTTGTAAATAGGGTAGGGCCCAATATGCTTCCCTGTGGAACACCATACATAACTTGTAGTTCTTTTGACATGGCACCATCTAGTTTTACTTGTTGAGATCTGTTGGTTAAGTAGTTAGAAAGCCAGCGAAGCATTTGTTCATTAACACCATAATAACGTAATTTGGCTAGCAGTAAATCCCTATCAATTACATCGAATACTTTGCTGTAGTCGAGTAGCACAAGGTAAGTAACTTCAGATTTGTCCATATTTCTTGTTATGTCGGTTGTTATCTTCATCATTGCCGAAGTGGTACTATGTTTAGAACGGAATCCCGACTGTGTATTAGGTAATAAATTATTAGAAAATATGTATTGAACTAAAGAGTTGTTTACAATTTTTTCTATTACCTTCGATAAAGTTGGTAGTACACTAATGGGGCGTATGTCTTTTAATTCTTTAGCAGTGTTGGTTTTTGGCAAATGATTGATGATTGCCTTTTTCCATAATTTGGGAAGAGTGCCACTATTAAGAGACTCATTTACTATATTAGCAATAGTTTCTTTACAAAATGGCAATATCAACTTTAACATGCTTAAATTTATGTTATCGCAGCCAGTTGCATTTGATTTCAATCCACTGATAATTTTTTCTATCTCATCAACGGTCACCATTTGCATTTGATCCTGCTGGTGATTTAACTTATCATATTTATTATGTTGAAAAAAATTTATAAGGTCGCTATCAATCACTATATTTTGCACGGTGTTGACCAAGTGGTCGTTAATTAAATCGGCGTCTTTTATATTTTCAGCTATCTCCAAATGTGGTTTATTCTGAACATTCCAAGATGCAAAATTTTTCCAAAGCATACGAGGGTTATTCCTGTGTATTCGGATTTGATACTGTATATATGCAGTTTTCTCACTTTTTATCGCCGTTGAAAGATAATTTTTCAGATCTTTGTAGTATGGTCGATCGCTTTCAAGTTTTGATTTTAGATATTTTTTACAAGCTTTATTCTTTAACTTGATTATTAGTTTTAGAGTGTCTGATATGAACGGTCGATAGTTATGTCTTAGAGTTACACTCGTTAACGGCGCATGAGCATCAAATAATTTAAGAATTAGTTTGCTGAAATGCTCAACTTTAGCATCTATATTGTCAAACTCTTCAATCGAATTCCAGTTTATAGCTGCAGCATCACGGTTAAATTCCGCAAGTTCAAAATTTTTGAAAGAACGATATGTTATTGTCTTACACTTAGGCTTACTTGTTATATAATTTACGGTATAATATGTCAACTGGTGATCTGTTTCTAAGATGTCTAAATTGTCACACTCTAATACTTGAGTATTATTAGTATTACCAACACATATGACGTCAATTAACGTAGCTGGGTGATGAGTACGGATCCAGCACGGATTATTTCATACCCCGGCAAATGTATTAGATGAGAAGGAAAACTAGAATCTAACCAGGTTTCAGTAACGGCGATTAAATGAAAATTATGTTGTTGCACAGTTTCAGAAAAAATATCAAAGCAAGGTACTAATGATCTGATATTTACGTGGCAAATCTTTAAATAATCCCTACTATCATCGAGTAATGGTGTTGCATTATTTGGTTGAGTTTGTTAGTTTTTTGCTAATTTGTTGGTTATTTTTGGAATACAGTTTATATATCGAATCGTCAAATTTTCTTATCCATTCTGTAGTCGATTATTTAGAGATTTTCGTAGATCTTCCATATATTTACGCTGCAGCGGAGTTTGATGAAGCATTAATTTATTTTTCAATATAGTTTTAGCGTCGATAGAATTTTTAGGAATTACTTTGACCGGACGTGTTATACCCGCAGTTGGTTTTCCAATCCGATAAACACGCAATGACTCGGTATTTATGTTAGGAACATTTTTAATCATATTTGTGACACGATTAGTATCTTGTGCAATCAGGGCCGTAGCTACAGGCTTGGGGGCCCTGAGGCAACAAATAATTATGGGGCCTCCCTGTTATCTTCCCCTTTACCTCTACATCACTTTCATTTAGTAAGACTTTTTTAATAGGGTTACTATTTGGTGTTTTTTTCTGTTAATATAGAAGAATGGGTATTTAAAACAGACAAAACACATATTTACTTCACATTGAGTTTAATATAAAACTGTATTTAACGTTTAAACAGGCTAAGTTTAGTTCAAAACTTTTTAAAGACAATTTCGTAAAAAAACTTCCTCCGTCTTCGGGGGCCCCTATGTTCGGGGGCCCCGGGGCGCTGCCCCGGTTGCCCCGGCGGTAGCTACGGCCCCGTGTGCAATACAAGCATTCTTATCACTGGTTACAGGTTCCTCAACGTTATAAATTATTACATTCGATGATCGTTTATTGCGCTCCTTGATTTCATTGATAACTGTTTCGATTGTGTCACCTTGTATTTCAGGTGACGTAGTTGATTTACGCTGTAATGCCTCAATTTCGCTATTAAGCTTAGCAATAAGTGTTTTTAGTTCGAAAATTTCGTTTTTGCTAGCTACACAGCTATCACAGTGGAACGTAGGTCGGTGTTGATGTTTATCACTGGAGACCAAGGCCTGTGCTTCAGTGCGGGTAAGGGTAAGGCCAGAGCAGCTCAATTACAATGGAATTCTGCATTTGTCACAAATGCAAATTGCCTATTAGCAGTTGCGCAGGCACAGGGGGGGCAAGGGGAGCGACTGTCCCCTCATAGAATTTATTGGGGGGGCAAAAAGTATAATTTGCCCCCTCCGATGTATGCTATGAGGTTTTTAAAAATGTGTAAATAGGGTTTTCACATTAATCTATACGAGATACTAACATTTGTTGTAATTTGTAGATGGCGCAGAAATTAAACACGAACAATTTGTCAAACACGTCATTATCTTTATCTCCACAGTAGAGAATTCGATATAGTCCATTTTTCTTTGATATGGAAATGCAAATGCCGAAATTCTAGGGAAACCATTGACAAAGCATTGTCACTAGGCTGCAATGTGTCCGTATATAAACTTCTGGTTATTATTTTTGCGCTGAGGTTAGCTTTCATGTCGACAGGTTGACATTTCATATATATTTTATACTGCAGCTTTGGCTATTATAAACTTGAAATGTGATTTATAATTTGGTTTTAACTAGTTAAGTAGGGATTGCACTAAGGTCAATTTCAGTTTATAATAGCCAGAACTACAATTTAAAATAATTAAGGTGTCAACCAGTCAACATGAAACCTAACCTCATTGCAAAAATAATAACCAGAAGTTTCTATCAATCTAGTGACAATGCTTGTTGTGGTTGGTTTCCCTAGAATGCATTTTCATATGAAAAAAATGAAGTGTGGTCACCACACGACTTTCTTTTACTACCTGTAAAAATTTCAGTTTGCGATTTTTCATTATCTATACTAACAAATAACTTTTTTGACAAAAGTTATAGATCATTACGTAATATACAAGAGTTTTAAACATTTTTATTCCTATTCGTTTTCGAGAAACTTTTGCAAAACTGTAACTTTGTAATTTTTTCAAAATGTTTTTGAACAAAATATAATTACACAATATGTCAATATATCATCTTGTTCTATGAAATTTAATTTTTATCAAACAACTATAACATTTTCTGGGAAAACAGAAAAACATAAGAGTAAAATATCACTTCCGGTTACAGGATTTTAACCAAATTTATATTAAAAACAGAGATATAAATTTTGAGGCCGATGAATTAAACCATCTGTAGAGAGGTCACAGACAGACTGACGGACTCACAAAATAAAGGCTTACAAACTGCACACTTCGAAAACCACTTTTTCTGAGCGAAAAGACAAGAAAACTGATAATTTCCTCAAAAATTTCGAGTTAAAAACAATCATGATTACTATATTTTCCAAAGTAAAAGAAAGTAAAAATGAAGTACAGTAGAACTCGCTTTTAACGATCACGGTTACAGCGAATTCACGTTTATAACGAATAATTTTGAAGGTATATTTGAATTACATTTGATTTAATGCATGTATTTCATGTTTAATACGAATTCGTTTCACGGGAATAACGAACCAAAAATTAAGAATACATTCTCAGAACTGATCCTTTTCATCTCCTAATAAAATGTAACTGAAAGATATTAGGTATTTTGTTGTGGCAACATTATAATAAGGAAGGTTTTCTAGGAAAATAGTGGTCAGTTAAATTTCGTAGTAGGCCACTTTCTCTAGCTCTCTCTAGCACTCTGTACAATAGCGCGAAATAGTGGGCATTGTAAGCAACTCCGTTTTTCTTAGAATCCAGCAGCTACCTGCAGGATCTAGTTCTTCGAAAAGCGATAATGGGTTTCGCCCTATGTTATGGCTCAGTTCTGTTATCGCATTCTGCAAAACGAAAGTGTTGCGTCATAGCCACGTCTTAGCAATTGTATTTAACAAAACCCTTTACAGCATTAAAAATACAATAGCTATAAGACGTTGGCCTATAACGCAACAAAAGGAGTTGAAAAAATCTTCAAGTGGATGTACCTTGGTCGTTCCTTTACTGACATTCCGTATGTACCTACGCATTTTCTGGTTGTGGAAAAATGTTGGGAGTCAAACGGAAAATTTTATCGGTTTCCGAAAAAGTAGAAATTATACGGAAGTTGGAAATTTGCTCAAATTATGACCTTCTTGGGTATAATGAATAACGGTTATTACGAACAAATACAGCGGTCCCGTGGAATTCGTTATAACCGAGTTCTACTGTATATCTTTCAGGTTTTGTAACTTTACGACCATTCAATACGTGACTAAAAAGTATTTTAGCTTCATTGTAACTATTATAGTTATTTATTTATTAAGTACATAATGTAGGATTTTATTGAACGAGTGTTTTATGACAGAGCGAGCGTAGCCTAGCGATAAAGATGACGTGTCAAATTAGGTCTGATTATGTACGAGCTGCATACAAAGCTTACGTTTGACTGTACTGCAGAAGATTTCCTTTTATCTACAATAACATTTACATTAGACACATTAGAAAATTCAAGTTGCTATTGAAACATTTGATAGTTTCGAAGTGTGCAATATCAAAAATAACTGTCTATTACCGTAAGGTATTAAAGATGAATTCTTTTTTATTATTTCTCAAGTTTTCAGTTAATATAATCTCCTTTCCTGATTTGAATAAAAATAATTTACTATTCACCTTCGAAGACAAACATAAACTGTAATTTTTGAGCAGAATTGGGCATTGATTTATTGTAACAATATTTTAAATTATCGCTAAAGCGGTATCCCCACCTCCCCACATCCCCGATTTACGATTCCGACCAATAGGCAGCGGCGCAGGAACTACTGCAATTATAGGGAGGCAAAACATTTTTTTGAGTGTTTTAACATAACTAAGCTTTATGTTCGACTGTTCCATAAACACTTTGTTACAGTATTATTTAGCGTCCATAAAGTGCCACTTTAGTCCATAGATTAAAGTAAAACGGCTGCCTGTCAATGTCCAATAGTTATTTTCAAAATAAATATCATTTCTGCATTTGTACTTTCTCAAAGGAGAAAAATACGGTTTACTGTTGTTACCATTCGTTGTGCTTCAAAACTACTCACATTTAGAATTCAGTGTTCAGAATCAGAAAAGGTAAGTACTGCTATTGTTATACATATTACATGGTTGACCCGATTTAAATCATGATTAAAATTACGTCAAAGAAATCCAAAGATACCATGGACCTTTATTATTTTAACATTGTCCTACTTTTAAGTTTCACGATGTGCTTACTTTTTATTGCTCATAAATGTTTTTTTTTCGTTCGTTTTGTTCATTAGTTTTGTGAATGTTCAAAAATTTATCTAACACTAAAATCCAATAAAATGGGGTTTAGAGCAATAATTAACTTTCGAATAATTGAACAATTATTCCAATAAATTAGTTATTCGAATAAACTGGCTATTCGAATAAGTTATTGCAATAAATTATTTGAATAAATTAGTTATCCGTATAAGCTATTCGAATAAATTAGTTATTCGAATAACTAATTTATTCGAATAATTCGATAGTTATTGGAATTTCGATATATCGAATAATATTCGATATTTAATTTTATTCGTTATTCGATACTTAGTTTATGATATCGAACACCCCTAGTCGCCACATCGCCATCAAAAGATGTAATAGAAATCGAGTGCTGCCGTTATCTGTTTACATAATTAATAAACAACACATAAACTACACTGCTGTATTAAATTAACTCCGTATAATGGACACAAAACTTCTAAAATTAGAATTCATGGAAAGTTTGCATAATAAGAAAGTTAAAATTGCTTGTCCACGATCAGCTGTTAGGGCGCAGCTTGTGACGCCACTTGGAACTACTCAGTTGCATTTCTTGCAGTCTTGCAGTCGCGCGTCGGACGTTGACCGTGTGTGTTACCGAAGCGATAGTTTCATTGTTTGGCGATTTTATGTTGTAACGTCTTCAAATTTCGCACTTCATATTTATTCTCCTAATATCAATGTGTTGTGTACAACCCGGGAGTTATTGTTTAACAAAGTTGCTAATCCACTATGTGTAAATTGCAGTGTCTACGAATATTGACTTTAAACAAAAAGGTTCAATTCCAGCTGAATTTGGTGAGATTGGCTATCATATATTACTAAATCATTGTTTGTGCCTTACTGTTAACATATCCACGTTTTTAAGTAGACTTGCGATTCCTTTGTTTGAGGGCCAGGCACGTAACCAGACATTTTATAAAGGGGCACACAATAACCCCGATATTTTCTGTAAATTGAATAACAGTAATCGAGTAAAGAGAAATTTCTTGACGAAAACAGGGGCTATTTAATGCTGTACTTGTATAGCAAGAATGGAAAACAGTAATAGTTTTCTAGAAATTCATCAAAAACAGCAAATTAACAACCCTTTAACAAAGTAACAGTATCAAATTAATAAGTTGAAAGTTGCTCACCAAAAATTAAATTTCGTTTTATTTTGAGCGGGGTACCACGGTGAGTAACTTATTTTTAGGGGGCCCTGTGCCCCCTTAGGCTCCCCGGAGTTACGTGTCTGTTATGTCATAGTCTCATAGGTTTTGAAAACTCGGTCCAAAATGAGTGACAATACGATGGCGTTGGGAAATGTCGAATTTTTACCTCGACTAAATGAATATAAGTCAAGTAATTCTAGTACCTAACTACGAACAATAGAACTAGAATTTTATAGACCGAAAAACCTTATTATTCTTTCTTTGTCTGTCGGTGTAATAATTCGAAATTATTTAAAAATATATATGTACAATAAAAGTTAATAACGTGAACACGAAAATACCAAGCGTGTTCAAATTAGTGCAAGTGTTCATACTACAGGGAGTTCAAAAGAAATGTTAAGTTTTGTAGTACAAAATGTTTATTTTCTCCTTATTTGTAGTTACATAGTTATTACTGTATTTCTAAGAAATTTAAAAAACGTTCTGAAAAAAGTTGTTTTACTATTTTTGGTTTTAGTCTGAATTTGCAACTACTGCATTTTTATACAACACCAAGCAAAATAGGAGCGCAAAATTTGAAGGCAACCAGTTAATACACCAATGCCATGTTTTGATTTGTTGTATCTCTGTTCACTTTACTGAGTAGTGTATGGAAAAAATGGACTGTTCACAAGACTGAGATGTTCATATCTTTTAATGTTCACGTTATTTATTTATTTGTTTATTTATTATTTCATTAACGGGAAGACCCTTTTTACAAAATATACAAGTAAAATTAAATTATAACCTAATACAATTAGACAAATTAAATTAAGTAAGTAGGATAAGCTAAGTTAACCTAATAACATTCCAATCAAAAATTTTCAAATTTAATTCTGAGAACAGATGATTTAAACTTGCTGAATGAAGTGTCAAACAAATCAATATATGCATAGTAGATATTTACTTCCCGACACATCCTAGAAATAGCAGAATAATAACTATAGTTAGTTTTATGAAATGGTACAAACAAAATATTAGTATTTCTTAGTGTACGAGCAGGTACATGTAACTTAATACTACACAAAATTTGAGGACAGTCAACCAAAGAGTTTAAAATTTTGTAAATTAAACACAAATCAAAAGTAATTCTTCGAACTCTAAGAGTTTTCATATTTAAACAATTTAGAATGTGATCATAATTTATATTGTCAATATTAATTTTCAATTTGAAAGCTACAAATCGAAGAAACCTATTTTGAATACGTTCAATGCTATTAATATACACTAAATAATTAGGCATCCAAATTACCGAACAGTATTCGAGGTGTGGGCGAACTAACGATATATATAGGATCCTAAAAGTAACAATATTTTGGAAATCAGCAGAAAATCTCTTAATAAAAGCTAACATACGGTTAGCCTTAGATATAATTTCATTAATGTGCGTTACAAAAGTGAGTGACTTATCTAGCTTAACACCAAGATCACGTACTTCAAAAACTATCGGAAGCTCATGGTTATTCAATGTATAAGAACCCGTGATTGGTTTGTTGTGGCGATAGAACTTCATACAGAAACATTTAGAAAAATTTAACTCAAGGTCGTTTAGATAACACCATGCAACGAAGTTACAGAGTTCATTTTGTAATAACTGGACATCTAAAGGTGATCTGACAGTCAAATAAATCTTGATATCCGCAAATAATAAAAAGTTACATAAATTAAAAACACTTTTTATATCGTTGATAAATAGCACAAAAAGAAGGGGACGAAGATGTGATCCCTGCGGCACACCCGAAGACACCTTAATTTCAGAAGATACATAGTTTTTAATTTTAACAAACTGGCACCTATTTGTTAGATAACCCACTATCCATTCGAGCAGAATCCCGATAACTCCATATGCTTCCAATTTCGCTATTAGTAGACAATGATTAACACGGTCAAATGCCTTAGAAAAATCGCCATATATGGAATCAACCTGATATCCAAACTCAAAAGCTCGTGAAATGTAATTCTCGTATACCAGCAAATTTGTTGCAGTAGATCTACCCTTGCAGAAACCATGCTGTTCGCCAATTATCAGATGTTTCATTAAGTTACTCAACTTTTGAGTGATAATGCATTCAAAAATCATTGGTATGCAACTGATTATAGAAATTGGCCTATAGTTCTTAATGTTAACTTTATCTCCACTCTTGTAAACCGGCGTAATAAAACTGGACTTCCAATACTCAGGAAAATGGCCCTCATTTAGGGAGAGTTTAAAAAGTAGCCATAATGCTCTAGACAATGTAAAATTACATTGTTTAACAAAGTAGGCTGGTATACCATCAGGACCAGGTCCCTTATTAGAATTTAACATTTCTATTTGCTCATATACTTCAATTAGTGATATATCCAACGACGATAGAACAGAAATATTTTGCAAAAAGATCAGCAATCTCACCTCCTCCATCTGCTTTGTCATCGTCTAAGAACATTGAGTTGGGAAGATCGTTGTCG
The DNA here is from genome assembly GCA_940337035.1 of Agriotes lineatus. NCBI lineage: Eukaryota > Metazoa > Arthropoda > Insecta > Coleoptera > Elateridae > Agriotes > Agriotes lineatus. The sequence continues at coordinate 9,722 of CALNHX010000808.1, forward strand.
AGGTTATACTATATATATACTACTATAAACGGCAATATATGTATACAGCGAGTTTACGGCTTAGTGAGTCTGTCATAACAATAAATACAAACAATATAAAATGCGAAACTGCACCAATAAAGTAAACAAGATATAATGTAAAAGTAGAACTTATTAAAATGCCTATAGTGTTGAAAATCTGTAATATTTAATACTTTTTTCTGAATATGTAATATAATTCCGGGATTTTCGGAAAGCATCGTTTTACTATTTCAGCAAAAAATAAACGTTTCCAATATTCGCAATCGTTTTCATCAGCTCAGTTCATAAGTTTCAATTATAAAAGTTAACGTTATTTGGACTCGGTAGTGTGTTGTTGTTTTGCCAATCTATAAAAAATAAAAACCGATAATACTAGCTGCTGTTTTTCAAGCTTGAAGATTAATTGTTCTGCAATCTGCACACTTGGGAAATTTCGGTTTTGTTCGTATGCACAGTTGTAGCTTTGAAATCGCTATAGGAACAGTGAAAAGCAAGTTGTCGTAAACGATTTTGATTTTCTATCTGCTAGTGACGCTCTCCATGAGTAAGTAAATTCATGTTGACTTCACTAAAACTTACTTTTACACCACTACGATACGAGTATCAAGCAGGACGAGATTCAAAAATATGTCTTAATATTTCAAAGTTCACATTTATAGTGTCTTATTAAATACCAAAAAGTGTGGAATTTGAAATAAGAAATTTGTATGATAACAATCGATCCCCATGTAAGATCAGTAAGAAGCTTTGGCCAACAAAGGTGATTGTGTGCTTTACATTTCGTAGTATGTAATGAGTAATAACTTATAATGATGCATAGCATATATTTAGAGTATTTAACATTTGCTTTTATCTGTACAGGGTGTTTCCTCACATTTTGACAGCTTCTAGCGACTTTGTTATTCCAGATAGGAAAAAAATTGTTCAGATAAAAATTGTAGGGTATCATCCAAACAGTCCGAAAGAAACAATTCAGCATCACGGGTGAACTTTTTGACTTATTGCATACTTTTTTTTAATGGAACACCCTGTATATTATGTGTTTATTGGATAGCGCTATTAAAGAATCAAAATATTACTAATTTACTAGGTATATGAAATAAATCACAGTAACCATTGAAAAACAAAGTTATCAACTGACATTACTAGCGGCATGCGGCATGGAACATTTAGTTGTCAATTCGTTTTTAAAATTGTTTTTGGTATTAAAATTGTTGGTTATTTCAATGGTTACTGCGATTTATTTCATATAGTAAATTAGTAATGTTTTGATTATTTAATAGCGGATATTTCAACAATGGATGAAGTAATATAGGCGACTTATATATTTTTGAAAAGAGAATTTTAAGCGCTATCCAATAAACGCATAATAATAGGGTGTTCTATTAAAAAAGTATAAAATAAGTCAAAAAGTTCACCCCTGATGCTCAATGTTTCTTCAAGTAGCAAATTCGGGACGGTTTGGATGATACCCTACAATTTTTATCTGTAACAATTTATTTTTTTATATCTGGAATAAAAAAGTAGCTAGAAGCTGTCAAAATTGAGGCAACATTCTGTACACACTGTCTATAGAGCATTTTTTGAACCAGCTGTTTTGTTCGTGTTCTTGAATTTTATAAATGTCTTGCATTGGGAATAAATGTATAGTTAGTTTGTATAATTTGGACAATTGTATAAGATCCAATTCATTGAGTGCATCATTGTTTGCAAATTGGAAAATTTTCATGTTTTAGATAACTGAGTTTTTTTTTCAGTGTACAACTGCACATGGTCATTGACATTGACAACTTATATTGTTTTTCGTTAAATCCTGGATCTTGAATGCTGAACATTTTTCGACAATGCCAGATAGTTTTGCAAATTTTAACCCAGTGTCGAAAAAAGAATATTCTCTGTAGGTGAATTTTTCAACCAAGCATAGCTTTTTGATACTTTTCGCATTTGTTTGCGTATGTTGTTAACCTTAACCGAATTATATTTTCAAATTTGCTTTTAATATTTGGCACGTGTACCGTTTAAAAAAAATCTGGCGTGCATATTTTTCGTACTAAAACAATCTAAAATAATACATGGGCGATGGCAGACGACACCTGGATTTTTTTTCAGAGCCCTTGAACGTAAAGAAGTTTTAAGTTTCACACATGTTTCTGCAGATCTTCAGATTACCACGAAAATACAACTTAGGCCCTGAACACACGGGGATTCCGTATGCGGGATACAGAATCTGAATCTATTCAGACGCGTCGACTGAATCTCAGACGCTGGCCTTCAGTCACTTGCAATGCCGTGCTGTTATGGACCTAGCATTGCTGTTCTTTGTTTCTGTCGAAATTAGTTTAGAAGTGGTGTATTTAAAGTCAGGGATTGGGCTCTACTAAGCTAATAAATTTTTCATTGTCAAATAATGTACGCTCTATGATCGTTGTATAGTAAGGAACGCCCTGCTTATTCGATTTAAATAGAAGTTGAAGAAAATCTGCTACGCCTATGATATGATATCATATGTTCTGGCTGGCAAAAATAGGCGTGCCCAGGCCCTGACACACGTGGACTCATATGCTCCAATGGTAAATCGGTATCCGAGATACAGAATTTGTCGCCGGCGGCCGAAATGGAGAGATAAGGAAGATCGGCCGCCGGCGACACACGAATTTGCCATATGCCTAAATTTAGATATAAGGTGGTTTTAGCCTTTTAGCTGACAACTTAACATAATAAATTAATAAAAATACTAACGTTCAAATAGAGGGTGTTTTTAGAGTGGGAGAACTTTAAATTGAAATAAAACACAGAAAAATGTTTTTAATATCCATGAAATTGGCTTTATTTGAAAGATAATTTTATGGCATTTATGTTTGAATATGATTTCGGGCATGTGACCGCCGCGGCTGGCTTGTACATGACGTAATCTGGAGGTCCAATTTTCACACACTCTTCGCAGTAAATCAGCCTGTATTTCGGCAATAATGCGTGGAATGTTGGCTTCCAAGTGCTCAATTGTTTCCGGTTTATCGACGTAGACATGCGACTTTACATATCCTCAAAGAAGATAATCTAACGGCGTCAAATCGCACGAAGAGGTGGCCAATTAACAGATCCACAAAATGGATCCACGAAATGGATCTGTTAACTGGCCACCTCTTTCGTGCGATTTGACGCCGTTAGATAATTTTCTTTGACGATATGTAAAGTCGCATGTCTAAGTCGATAAACGGGAAACAATTGAGCACTTGGAAGCCAACACTCGACGCGTTATTGCCGAAATACAGACTGATTTACTGCGAAGAGTGTGTGTGAAAATTGGACCTCCAGATTACGTCATGTACACGCCAGCCGCGACGGTCACATGCCCGAAATCATATTCAAACATAAATGCCATAAAATTATCTTTCAAATAAGCCAATTTCATGGTATTAAAAGCATTTTTCTGTGTTTTATTTCATTTATAGTTCTCCCACTCTAAAAAAACACCTTTTATATGTTTAAACTGTGTGCTCTTACCTTGCTTTCATTTAAATATACATTTGTAGCCTCATTAAACGTAAAGGTAAACATTCCCAATATCAAATGGAAGTAGAGTAGCTAGTCACCCACGCACACATACATCTAATTTCAGTTACATACGATTTGAGAAATTGATGAAATCATATCACATTAAATTTGAACTTGATCCCATTTGTAGTTTTTAAGTTGCAGTTTTTACCAAGCCATATTTGACTATTAGCATATTTTTATGAGGAGACTTCTCTTTATCCAATTTACATGTTCTAAAAATCTTCTCGTTTAGGCAACTGTAAAAGAACATTTACAGGATTTTTGTAACAGTAATTCATTAACAGGTCTAGAATTCTAGATTCAAGTTTTTAGAAGCAATTTAATTAGATATTAATTATCATTAAAAAATATATCTCCTAAAAACCGTCTTGCATCAGAAACGTAAAAATTATGTGAACAAATTACTTTTCGGTAAATAACATACAATCTAAAGGAGTAATTAAGATTTTATATTATTTTTGTCTAATTATAAATCTTTAAGGTCTTCACCTAAAAAAATTAATTTTAAAATAAAGTCTTGATATGTGAAATTTTGAAAAATATTTAAGAAATTGAAAAATGAAATTTTTGCTGAAGTTAAAGAAACTAGGTGTTTTCTGGCCTTGAAATTGTTCAGTTTGCTTAACCTTACACACTCAAAAATCTTATTGAAATATTACTTAATTTTCGAAAAATAGCACTTTTTGGATTTTGACAATTTCGAAAAATGCTTTTTTCTAAATAAGTAAAAATCACTCCGTATATATGATAGGGACCAAATAGTTTTTTAGACAAGCACAAATAATTTTGCCGTAAAAATTTTTTATGAAATATCAAAAATAAAAAAACTTTCCCATATAATGCCTATTTTTTTGGCGGTCACTGTATATTTGCGTTACTGGACGACTTACAAGCGGAACATTTGTACATTATTATTATTATTATTATTATTATTGAAATTAGAGGAGGCAGCAACACGCGGATGTGCCCTATAGAAGTTTAACAAGAGGTACTTATATTAAACTAAAAGAAGCCGAGTAGCGCAGATGGGTAAGCTCTTGCCTTGCATTAAGCAAGTCCTCGGTTCGAATCCCGCGAGGGCCGGAATTTTCCGCATCCTTGCGATTTGAACCGGGCTCCGTGAGACCATTCACAGTTTGGCACCAAATTAACTGTGCTGTACTGAGAACCACAGACCCAGTTATGTAGTGGCAAATCTGCCAGTGGGGGAACGCTAGACTTCTGAGGGGTATGGAATATCCCCCAGGAAAAAGGGGTCCGGGGGTCCTCTTCCGGAAATTTTTTAAAAGTATAGGTGCAAAAATATGCGTTTTGATGATTTCTGGTGCAATTTTTCCGTATTACGATGTTGCCAGTTTCGTAGCCTTAATATATAAATATCAAGCCTATAACTTTCTAATTCAAACTGTTTTTAATACTTTGCATATTCTTAGCAAGTAGCAAGTCATATTTGACGTGATATTTCTAAATAATAGCATATACCACTAGCCTATATTTAAATGAATAATTATCAAATTGTTTGTGCTAATAAGTAAATGCCATAAATTCGTTCTGTATTTTTTTTTAAACTTAACAAAAATACAGTGGGGGAACGCCGTTCCCCCGCGTTCCCCCTCGACTACACCCCTGCACAGACCTAAGAGATAGAGTACCAAGGTCAACATAACACCCACAGACACCTCACACAATGGTTGCTGTGCAAGCATAAAAGGCGCGCTCGAACTTTGTATCTCGAATCACAAGCGTCTACGTACACCGGCTCCGAGGCTGCGGCCACGCCCATTTAGCGGCGCGAAAATTTAAAATTTTACTGTTTACGTTCTGTGCATGTAGCTACGGTTATAGCTATTAACATATCTAGGAATGTTATGAGTATCATAACTGCCGCAGATATTTTGAAATCCGAGCTCGTAGAGCGAGGATTTTAAAACTTCTAAGGCTGTTATGATTCATAACATCCGTGATTTGTTCAATAGTTTATCGGTTGCTATAGGGTTGCCATGTAGGGTAATATTCCTTTACCCTACAGATAAGTTATGGCCTAGTTACCAGCCTACTTTTGTATATGTAAACAAAGGCTTAATATCCTGAAACCGATAAACAAATAAAATATGAAAATATAGAAAATGGTTATATTAAAATATAAAAATACAAGAATATAAATACAAGTTTACAGGGTTATACATGCTATTATATTATAAACATCATAAATGACTGTTACCAATCAGTGAAAATCCTATTACAGGCTGTTCCACAACTATGGAAATATAGAAAACGGTTATATTAAAATATAAAAATACAAGAATATAAATACAAGTTTACAGGGTTATACAAGTTATTATATTATAAACAACATAAATGACTGTTACCAATCAGTGAAAATTCAATAAGAGGCTGTTCCACAACTATGGAATTGGAATACGGCTGTAATTTTTGACAAGTGAGTTGTTCCATAAAAAAATTCTCAAATGGTATAGCAATGTGAATTTGGCAACCCATTTTTTTAGTTTTTTGGTAGTTATCGTTTCTTCAGAAAATCAAACAGGTGACAATTATGAAACCAAAAAAGTGCTTTAGTTATACAACAAAAATCGCATCTAAAAATAAAAAAACGGGTTGCCATTTGAGACAATAATTAACAGCATCAATATAATCAAGGTCGCCAAAGGATGTTCACTAATTTATCGCTATACCGCTTGAAGGTATTTTTTTTCGAAAAACTCATTGGGGGTGATTACATAATTTTGGAACAGAAGATGTATATTATGTAGTTTTGAATAGTACTTATTGTTTTAATAATAACTGAATAGCTATGGTATCAACTTTCTCAGCAGAAGGCTTACTCAGGTCTTTAGTTTTCTTCATATTCTTTTTACGCGTGGAGTAAAAGTTTTGTTTGATAATTTTTTTGTTATGCGGCACCGGCTTTGGTGGCATTACAGGTACTGCCTCTTTCTGACGTTTCATGGCTGCCAATGTTGGTTCAATGGGGGCAGTAATATTTTTTACAACATTAAGTTGTTCAACTGAGTCAATTTTATTAATTGTTTTCAAAAGTTCCTGAATAAATAGTGACTTCTTTGCATGTAGTTCAGTTTCCTCAGGTTGTAGACTTTTACTTATTGATTGCACCAGAGCATAAGACTCTTTCTGTTTTTCGTGCGTCGCTGTGTTTAAGTCGATAATTAAACGATTACCGTCCTCACCTACAAAAGTAAACAAACATATCAAAGGAGTTAAAAAGTGTATAAGGGCTGAATGTGACTTCTCAATTCAACTTTAAACCTGTTTTATTTGTCATAACCTTTATTGTTACAACAAAACTGTAAACCATAAACAATAAATGGTGTTTAAAGTTAAATTGAGATGTTCATACTCGCCCTGAATGTTACAAAAGGTACACTAAAACCACAGCCCAGTAAATGAACCATCAACATGCCAGAAAAAAATAGAACACCATACAAATAAATAAAGTTATATGTTAGGAAGAGGAAACTCCAAGCCATACAACCCTCACAATAAATGTGATTAAAGCTATGCCATAAGCCAAGAACAAAACCACTTCGGTACACTTATAACATTACCTTGAATCGAAACTATTATAAATATCGCAAAAGTACCATAATGTCAGCACAATCCTATTGTTTCATTCTCCCTATTAAAAAAGTCAGCACTTTATAATTCAGAACATGTATAGGCACAGAATAATTCTGTTTTATAGGGCTTAATAGCTATTTATGCAACAAGTGCTAAAAGTCGACGTTTATGCACGAGACATGAAAATTATGAAACAAAGCCGAAGGCTGAGTTTCATACCATGTCTCGTGCATAAACGACTTTTAGCACGCGTTGCATACAATATTTTATCTACGACCTTAATTTTACCGTTATTAATTGATAAATATCGATTTAACAAAGGTTTGCATCTGCGACACTTTTAATTTCTATCATAATAAACAGTAGCCACGCCGCGCGGGCGATTGTTTGCCACGCCAGTACTGCCAAGGTGAGTTACGAAATGTAATTATTGATACTCCACATCTGACTGTATTCATTACATAATGCTTTAATTAATTCAAAAACAATTTACCTGTAACGCAAAAAGCAACTAGAATAACTTTACAACTTCACTTCCAGTTCGAAATTGTAGTTTTATAACCTCACTTCACTTTTAGCCCATGTGCTAAAAGTAAACAGCTGATTTCTTTAACCACGGTAAACTATAAAACGTCACTTTTAGTGAAACAAGCTAGCGCTAAAAGGCCTACATTTAGTAGTGAAAGTAGATAAAATCATTTATTTTTCATTTAGGTAGAGACGTTAACGTATACATATCAACATAAAATCATGTAGAACTTACAATAATGACTAGTTTGATGTGCAATAATTGCCTCCTATATTCAATCAAATGACTGTTTTATCAACCTCCATGAACCAAAATCTTCTGTTGTTAAAAAATCCCCACCTATTCTATTCTTACCTTGAAGCTCAACTTCTGAAATAGCAGGCCTAGGATTTTCGGGATGCTTTTTGCAGTATGTGTATACCAAGTGAATGTACTTGCACATATTCCATTTGATACTTGAATCAAGAGAAGTACACGAGTAACGACGTAAACATGCTTCACATTTAGAACAGATTAATTTGCAAGAACAATCTGTTTTCACCTCTTCAACTACGTAGATGTCAGACGTGGAAACTGATGGTACCTGCCATCCTACCTCAGTTTCAATTACTAAATGTACATTAAGTGTTTCACTTTTTTTATGCCTTTCTCTCAAATCTGTCATTTTAGTACAGACTTTCCCTTTATGAATTACAACAAGCCTTTCAAACATTTTGTCCCTTACAAATTTCATTATGGCATTAATGGCCTTATCTAGTCGCTTTACAAATTTGCCACCCAAATATATGTACTTTATAGTACGATGCATCGTTTCAATGTGCAGATTTGTATTTAAACCACTTCGTAATCTGTAGCAATATGCCCAGGCTTGTACTTTTGTCTCGCAAAATTCAAAATACTCTGCAAACTCCAAACAATCAGGATCTTCTTTACAGCAACTTATAAAATTATTCATCATTTGAGAAAATGCGACAACATCACGTTCTTGGAGAAGCGTTCTTAGCATCTTATACATAATAGCCTGAAATAATTACAAAATAGGTAAATTTTAGTTTAAAAATGTATCAAACATATTACCCTTTTTTCTGTAGTTACAACTTTTCCTGGATTCTTTCTCCATGCATGGTCGACATGCCAAGTGCAATATAACCTGCAATAAATTGGAAATATTTTCATAACAAAGTTGACGTTTTTATATTCAAATATGTTCTATACCTGAATTCTGCTAAATCCATTACTCGCTTCCATGCTGTAATATGACTCCGCCATGTCGGACATGAAGACTTTGGGTTTAATTTTTTTGCCAATTTTATCTCTAACACATGAAAAAACTATATACATAATTTCCTCATCTGACCGATTGGAAATTAAGAATGCACATGGATAACCTTCTCTTAAATCATCCAAGACCAATAGGGTGTGTAATTCAAAACCATAGCCATTAAGTCCATGAGTCCCATCGATGCATATACAGTCGTCTCCAAACTTGGTCAACAATCCGCTCTGACCCTCTTGTCATTATTACTAATGCGAAATCCTCATCTTTAAGTTTCAAATGCTCGGTAGAAACAGTATTTTGGGATTTGTAAAATAACACTGTTCCACTTGTTGTCATTTCGTTGACCGAAGATTCAACACTAATGGAATCGTTACCGATGAATTATTCAATTGAGAACTTTGTTTGATGTTAAATAGGTCTTTTTTCTGCAACAGATGTAATCGTTCTAGTCTACAATTAGTTACAGAGTCTCGTATATCGTCCAGAATCATGGGAAATGGGACTTTTGATGCTATTTTCTTTGCCAATTTCTGCTTTTCAGATGAAGTGAGGCACAAGTGCCTTAGTTCATGCTCATGGCCTACATGGGTCTTAAAAAATTGAACTTTACACAATTCTTCTTTCACAATTAATTTTATGCTAGCCGTACAGTTTCCACCAATCTTGTTGCTTCCCTGCATCTTCAAATGTCTGCGACCTTTCCCTATTGATCTAAAGTTTCCCGATCTGTGACATTCATATGTGGTTCTTTTATAATTTTTAGTTTTTTGTGACCCATGATTATTGACGAAGTATGAAAATGTTTCCCGTTCCATTTTAGATTTCCACGTTTGAAATTTTTTAAATGAGTAGAGTTCAAAATCTTCATTCTCCAAATGAACGTCGTGGACTTCTCGATAGTGGTTTTTTAAATCGAGTTGTAGTCCCCCATTATGGGATTCACACAAAGTGCATTTTAAAAGCTGGGCAGGGTTTTTACCTCCAACTTTTTGGTACTTATCTACAAATGTTTAAAAATGAAATAAATTTCTCTTTAATTGCTGTGTTTTTAGCAGATTATAGGTTATGTCGACCTAACCTTAAACCGATCGTGTTTTATTCGCCACGGAAATTTTCTGAATAAAAATACTTTGATAAAACCACCTTAACTCGGTTTAAAGATGATCAATCCCTAGAAGACAACTTTTATATAAGTACCTGGATGTTTTTCTTTAAAATGACGGTGGAGATTGCTTCTTTTAACAAACGTCTTGCTACACTCCCTACAAGTTGCTACAGTTGCATATATTTTTTTAGGAGCCAACGTTTCCAATTTGTCTAAAAAAATGCATCACTAAGTAACGAAAATGTAATGTACATTATAGAGGCCTCAATGAGCTTGAACTAGAATGATTTAACACTAATTGCACCTACCTGGATGTTTCCTTTTTACATGGGTTCTTAAATTGGACATTTTAGAAAATGTTTTCCCACATTCACATTTTGCCGAATATTGAGACATGGCCAAGCAGAAATCAATTTCACTACCTTTTAGAGCAGGGGTCGGCAACCTGCGGCCCGCGGGCCGCATGCGGCCCTTTGCAACTTTTTGCGCAGCCCGCCAAAGCACCAATATAACTTTAGGAAAAATCAACAAACTTAGAGCGTAAGCGTGCCGAAATGTGGCCGGTGACAAAAATGCGCGACAAACAGAAGCATAGTGGGAAACCTATTTTACTGCGCAAGATTAATCCTCACTACCCAGCGAATACGACGTCTCGCTTAGCAAGTGTAGCATTCTTTCTAGTGATGGACATAATCGGATGATTTCAATAATCGGAATGTTCCATTTCGGAATGTTTATAAAATCGGAATATCATCCGATTATTTTACATTCCGTAAATGCAAGCAAGGGAAAACGAGCGAAATAACAACAAGCGGAAGAAAGATGAAGTGCGTGCAAATTTACGATGAGAGCACTCGGCGTGGCGCCTTAAGCCCTTATCTGCGTTGGCATCTATTGTTTGGGTTTGTAGGACGGTCAGTAATAGCTATTTACGTTATTAGACCGGTAGCAACATTTTTATGGCCGCGCCAATACTTTACAGGTCGAACCGTAGGGCGAGACCTGTATGTTTGGCAAGGCCATAAGAATTCTACCGGTCGTGTATCATATAAGATTTTTTAGGATACTGCATTGGTAACTAGCGTTTACATTGTTACAAACGAGTCCGGTAGATAAAATTTACCGGCCTAGACCAGTAGTAGTTCTATTACTACTGGTCTAGGCCGGTAAATTTTATCTACCGGTCTCGTTTGTAACTATGTAGACGCTAGTTAGCAATGCAGTATCCTAAAAAACTATTTATGAGTTTGAGTCGCACAGTGGGATATGAGGAAATAAAATATTTTTTCAAATTATTACAGTAGTTACTTTAATAGACTTTCGGAAAATGGTAGTGATATTTTAAAGTTTAATAGCACATAAAGTACATAATAGATAGTATAAAACAATACTTGAATTTGAAGTCTGTAGGTGTACTATCTAATAATTAATCTACGAAATACCACTGCCATTAGTGCCATTCACGTATCATACACGTGCGCACACGACGCGACCCGTCTACATTCGCCAACCAGCATATAGCAGTCAAGTGAGTCAATACAACATTCCGTATTCCGTTCAGTTCAAATTGGCATTTCGTTTTCTCATTTTGTGTACCGAATAGTAAAATAATCGAATTCCGAAAGTTCCGAATTTTGTGCACCGGACAGTAAAATAATCGAATTCCGAAAAGTTCCGAAATAATTTGAACCTTCCGATTTTTTGAACAATCGGAAACTTTCCGATTATTCATTCCGGATAGGCCCATCACTAATTCTTTCATTTCGCCAGTTTGCTACTGTATGTTCATATGTGCGTTCATGTTGACAGCCGTATGACGTTTCACTACAATATTTTATATTTTTTATATTTATATATTTTATATTTACATATTTATACATATTTAATTGGAATTGTATTTTTTTTCCTTTTGTTCTCTAACATTATTGTTATTATAGCATGTCAATAAAAAATAATTTTTTTCTATATTTATTTTTATTAATATTTATACTCGTATATGATATAAAAGCACTATTTAAGTTACATTTGAATGTGCGGCCCGCATAAAAAAAATTATTTTGAAAATGGCCCGCTGTCCGAAAAAGGTTGCCGACCCCTGTTTTAGAGTTCAGGCATGACATGAATAATGAAACTCCAGTTTAGTTTACAATAACAACCCAGTGACAGAACTATAATAGTGACAGACAGCGGATGTAACAGCGCGCCGCTAAATGGGCGTGGCCGCAGCCTCGGAGCCGGTGTACCTAGACGCTTGTTCCCGAATCCGGGGCAAGTTGAGCATTGTACCGCCAGATGCAAGCACATAAGGCACCAGCCTCTACACCGCAAGGTAAAACCAGGTTATCGATTACACATACATACATACAATACTTATATTAAACTAAAACTAAAAATTACAATTAAAAGAATGAGAAGAAACTAAATTCTGGCTAAGCAACTTAATATTAACTGCTTTTATATACATAGTATTATAATAACCGACATCGTCCCCCCTGACCAAATCAGCATTTTTAGAAAATGATCAAATGCAGTTTGATTATCACATCATAACTAACAGCGATTAATCTTTTTCAATGGAACAACAAAAATGAGTACATATTGTAATGACCAGCAGGCAAGCACCACGTTAGGCGACCATTATTTTATGTAGTTATAGCTCCACGTTGTGCTAGTCATTAATTATGCAACGGCTCAATGCTTGAGATGCATATCTTATTTAGTATTAGTCCTACTATTTCTTTTCAAATCGATTATTTTCAATTTTACTTTTTAACTAAGTATTACAATTAAGACTCTCAGGGTGGTTCGCCAATCTAGTTATCTATTAGTTGAAATTCAAATTTTATTATAATTTTTGATTACTAAATGACATTAACTGTCAGCTTGACTTCTAAACTTAATCAAACCAAGAATTGACAAATATTCATTCTAATAACATATCCTTTAATCAATTCACTCAAGTAAGTAGTATATTCTGTTTATTTCACTCTTTCTTTTATTGTCTGCTATTCAAAATGCTTTTATATGAATAATTAACTCCTCAAGCTTTCACTGCAAGTGTCCAAAACTACAGCTCCCAATGTCCACAGCACCCGATGTTCACAGCCCTTCAAACAATATCCAACCTGTCAAAAACCCTGGCTGTCCGCAGAAACTGGTCCTGTTCCCTTTTTCAATGTTACTGTCACCCCAACAGATGCCTGGTAAGTTTCAGTATTATAGATGATCCCCAGCTAAGCTTCTTTATTCCTCAGCTCGTACTCTGTATCCAGCAACACCTACAGAACTCAGCAACGAACACTAATTATATCTTGCATGTACCAATAAATCCAAATCTATTTAAATATTGTAGTCTTCTTGTTATTTGTATCTAATTAACTGTATTCCACAATCTCTTCACCGATTGTATGCTTGTATTAGTTCAAAATTACCTTTTCATATATTTGCACCACGTAGATTTGTTAAAACCCCTGTCATTTGCATATCACCAAATATTTATACAAATAAAGGCATAATTTTAAATTTTTATTGTATCAAAAATGAGTTTTTCAAAATTCTGTATACATTTTATGAGTTTGTTATTCTTACTGTCTAAACAAATGTTTATATCTCCGGTAGTTACAATTATTCCTGCCCTCTTAAAAAAATATTCAATGTCCTAATTATTACATGCTACAATTCCTTATTATTATAGTAAGCACATTTGTCAAATGTAACCTTGGCTTGAACTTTATTAATATTGAACTCAACCAGCAAAATTTAATACTCAATTGCTATTTAAAATTTCAAATTACATTACTAATTGTCTCAATTTTAATTTTCATCATTCATTTTGAAATTAACACCCAATCTTATTTAAACCTCTCAAAATTTGATTGTACTAATCTTCCAAATTTATCATTTTTATATTTTTATTTTAAAACTACCCTAAGTGTATCATAACAATATATGTCAGAATATTCCTAATATTTTATTACGCACGGAGATTTATAATTACAAATAATGATCTTAGCGTACAATACTGTGTAGTTCTGAATTTTATTTAGATAAATTAGATACTAATGATTTCGCTAGAGAGTTAGTCTTTATCTTAATTTTGAAGTTTGGTATACGAATATCTTAATGTGTGTGCTTATGTATTACATGTTCATGGTCGCGTGAGGTAGTGAGTCTGTAGTAGTGAAGAATTTTTGAAATTGATGTTTTTTGATTTAAAAATATGAGACAGACGAAACAAAATAGAAGATTCAACAGAATTGCGATAACAACGGAATGATTTATTTAAAATACCGGGAAATATGAATAAAATCAATTTCCGACAGGGCTTATGAAAGTTTTGAACTGACTACCAGCTGTACTTCTCGGAAGTAACAATAAAGCTGTCAACTGATTTGCCAAATGATAAGGACTGAAGAACCAAATTTACAGCTACTATCGGTAAGGATTAAAAAGGGTCTGTAATCTCTAAATACAAAATGTATGAGGTAGTTGCGGGTGGTTCTAAATCGTTCTAAATATAAACTGACCGGCCTGACGGTTTTAAGGCTGGGGAATTTGGAGACAAAACGCAGCACTTTAAAATGTCCTAGGCAGTTACCAAAGCAATTAATATCTTCGGCTGCGGTTTTGAACAGTAGTTAATTAAAGATAAGTGATGAGATTGATATACCTTTCATTTTAAAAAGTTATTAAAAAAGCTCGCAAAAAAATCAAAGTAACCCTACTACTTCATAATTTAAACTGCTCATTTTTAATTTGCATACAAAATAACCTAAATCAGTTTATCTCCAAGTGCATTTAAAAGTATATAACTAAAATAAACTACAAATAAGCGATTTGTAATTAGTAGTCCAGGACAATAGTTTACTCCTTAAGGCCTGTACAAATTAAAAACGACCGCCATGTTTAGCACTAGTTTCTGGTTGGTTCGTAAATGCAACGAATGTTACATAGATGGAGTCTCTGTAAAACCCATATATGTATTACTTCTATATTGCTAGTAGGGTCTGGGAACTGGCGAAAACATTACGGCGCCGACATAGTCTCACTCTGAACACTACGCGTCTCGTGCGCATGCCTGAGAATTTGAAGCCCCCTTTATAGAAGCGAATTTGAAACTTGATCACTTCACCACCGCGCGGAAAACGCTTGCGCACAGCTCACCAAGTGTGTAAAAGAATTGGTTGTCTGTCTCACTTACGCTGTGACCTCTCCACTTACAGGCGCTAGCTATATAGAAGTAATAAATACAGGGCTGTAGCCAGGGGTACGCCGAGGCAGGCCGAGCCTGCCCTGGAAAATTTTGAGCCTGCCCTGGCCGCTAGCCAGAGCTTGCTAAGGATATTAATTTCTACGCTTACTTATTAGGCTAGTCTCGTTAGACACAATAATTTGATTGACATAATGGCGGAAATTGTTTCTCAAAGTATCGGTAACGATATCGGCCATGCTGATATTCCATGTTTTTGTATCTTAGAGGATGGCACATACAATGAAAATAATCAAGAAAACATTGCAATGGGAGACGTTATCGGCGGGAAAGCGACAGAGTATATTTTAACGTTAAAAACTTCCACTGATTTGAACGTTGGGATATTTACAGGCTTAACCTTCAAAGTGCTTAACGATTATAACGTAGATACTAAAATTTTAAGTCAGTGTTATGCTGGAACAGCTGTCATGAGTGGACAAAAAGGGGGAGTGCAAACATTACTCCAAAATCGTCTAAACAGAACAATACCTTTGTGAATTGTCGCAATAATCGATTGCACCTGGTATTTGTGAAAGCTATAAAAGAAATATCAGCAATTAAGTAATATTTCGATCAATGTTCTATGCATCTATGCTATACATGTATCTTAAAAAAGGAGGTATTTCGAAGTTTTACAGTGCACACGCACTGTGTCGTTGGGAACAGGGAACAGCATGTAAACGGTGACTTTGTTGTAGAAAGTAGTGGTTTGCTCAAAATTGTTCAGTCTAAAGGTTGTCAATTTTTCATGGTGTTAATGAAAAAAGTATTAGAAACTATTCAGCTTGCTGCTAAATTACTTCAGGCGCACGAAACCAGTTTGACTCTATGGTTGTCATAACCTCGGTAGTGGATTCCTTTATCTTCTACAGAAATTACCACCTTTTACAAAGAAATTGATGCCAAAATCAATACCGATTTCAATGGTGTTGAAGATGATATTTCCACAAAAAAAAAACAAAGAAAGACAAACACTGGATGTCATCCTGATCAAAATAAAAAGAAGATTTGTAGAAAACGATAAGCCCATAATTGCAGTTTTCATTGGCGAGAAAGAAATCATTGATTTAGAGAGTCTCATTCTTGAAATCGTTGAGTAAAAACTTCCATCCTCAGAAGAGATTACAGTGGTCAACAACAAATTTATGTAAATCCAGAAGCGATAAAACTCTGGTTTATCTGTCTTCGATATCATTTTTCAGCAACGAGTTGCATTCGCCGAAACGTATAATTTACTTGCGACTGTCGGAGCTTTTGGTGGTAGCACGCGACTTGCGACTTCTCTGTGTACTGAAATAATTAATCGTCCACAGCAACCCTATGTACCACCAACAAATGTCCAATTTGAATTTTCTTACATACGAACAAAATCA
The DNA here is from genome assembly GCA_940337035.1 of Agriotes lineatus. Taxonomy (NCBI): domain Eukaryota; kingdom Metazoa; phylum Arthropoda; class Insecta; order Coleoptera; family Elateridae; genus Agriotes; species Agriotes lineatus. The sequence continues at coordinate 26,435 of CALNHX010000808.1, forward strand.
TACAAAAACTCTAAACCTTTACTTACTTTTGAGAAAATTTAATCTGTAGAAGAACCGATGATTACCTACAACTTTTCTAATTTTTACAATTTTTTGTATGTACTTAGTACTATTATCATTAAGTATGTGAGTAAATAAAAAGTTACCGTGATGATAGCATGTTTTCAGATTTCTATATAAGTACGAACAAAAGTAACGAAAGTATTGCGAAAAAAAGCTCTTTGTGTATGTACTCGTAGATATAAAATGTGGAAAATTTTGAGCCTGATCTGAATTTTTTTGAGGCTGTCCTGATTACACAGTCTGGCTACGACCCTGAATAAATAAATGGTAAAACCTGATAGAGAACTGTAGCACAAACCGAATTTACCGTAGATATTGCTACCGTGTACAAAGATGAAAGCTTGAACGACAACGGCACTTTAATCCTGCCTTTGTAAAGGGATTATTCACCCAGACCGGTGGCGTGCCTGCCCTGAGCAAGAATCTGTAATCGCTGTCCCTACCATAATGTTTTCAATTTTATTTTATTTTGGTTTTAAACAACTCTAAAACATCAACCTTCGCTCAGAAATGGAATATTAAAAACTAGCTGAAACCCGTGGCATATGCCGCATTTAAAATGTACGACGAATGTAAAAACTTTTGTTGCACTAAAGATAGTTTTAAAAGCACACTAGAGAGTGGCAGTATGGAAAAGTTCCAAAATATATATTTTCAAATGGAAAGTCTCTGGAAAAGAAACGCTCGCCTCTGGAAGGCGTCCTAATTAATACGGAGTTGTTGGAACACAGTAAAAAAAAATCAGGAAAGAATTAATGCTCTTATGTGATTATAAAGGGTGTTTTTTTTTAGAGTGATAGAACTTTAAATTGAAATAAAACACAGAAAAGTGTTATTAATATCAATGAACTTGGCTTTATTTGAAAGATAATTTTATGGCATTTATGTTTGAATATGATTTCGGGCATGTGACCGTCGCGGCTGGCGTGTACATGACGTAATCTGGAGGTCCAATTTTCACACACTCTTCGCAGTAAATCAGGCTGTATTTCGGCAATAACGCGTCGAATGTTGGCTTCCAAGTGCTCAATTATTTCCGGTTTATCGACTTAGACATGCGACTTTACATATCCTCAAAGAAAATTATCTAACGGCGTCAAATCGCACGAAAGAGGTGGCCAGTTAACAGATCCATTTCGTGGATCCATTTTGTGGATCTGTTAATTGGCCACCTCTTTCGTGGTTTGTGCAGGTTTAGCAATAAATTTCTAACGCATCTGAAAAACTGAAAGCATAACTAAGAAATTTTAGTCCCAACTTCAAATCTGCCAAACGATTTGTTCATTGCATTATAAAAATTGGATTCCGATTTATTCTTAGAGTATATGATGCCGACGAAAAGAAAGAGTTGTCAAAAAAGTGCCAAGAGAAAATACCGGCGATGAACAAATTGAAATAGACGAAAAAAGTCGTTTTTGCTTAGCCAGATAGTGTTATTATGAACAACATTATAACTTGTTTTGATGAGAGATTCAGTAAACACGATTCATTTTACGGTGATCTGGAATGTTTTGACCACAATAAGTTTTCCGAGATAACTCTATCTCTCTCGGAAGCTTAGCATTAAATTTACATAATTTCTTCCTTAGATAGGTAAAAATTAAAAGAGAAATAGAACCTGACGCTTTTGTCAAGGCGCTTTCGAAGTGCACCAAAAAACAGTATTCTTCGTGCATACTTTATATGTTTCTAGTGCCGTGTGAGTACAATGTATATTCTTTAGAATTGCAACAGCTGCATTCTATTTGTAATTTTGTTTTAACAACACCCTCACGTGTGAAAAGTAATTTGCAAGACTGAAATTATTGAAAACAAGATTATGTATTTGTCTTCTACGGGAAAATTTGGAAAGGTTATTCTTTAGTGCTTAAGAATCTGAAACAACTACGAATATTTCGAGGCAATTATTGATAAATTCTGCTAAAAAAGTAAAGCCTTTAAAAGACATCTACAGTGGAGGCAAAACTGGTAATTATTGGTTATCCATTTTTTACAAGTTTCATTGTACCTATTGATAACCTCGACACCAATCTGTCCAAGAGGAATCGACTATGATGACGATGATAATTTTTAAGTTTATAGAGAATTTTATGTTTATATTAAAATATAGTTAAAATCAAAGTTCGAAAAACGTTAGTTTACAACTTGAATCTCAGCAATTTCAAGGGTTGCCGAAATGATGCATCCGTATATGCTTAACTACATTCCCTCTTTGGGTTGCTTTATGTTGGCAAAAAGAACATCTGTAAGGTTTTTCGCCTGTATGTGTTCTCATGTGGATCTTTAAAGTACCCTTCTGTGCAGGGTCTAGGACAACTCGGCGCCGCCACTTCGGCGCCTCCATCTCGGCGCGGGGCCAGCTCGGCGCCAGGACAACTCGGCGCGGAGCCATCTCGGCGCCAGCCAACTCGGCGCGAGGCCATCTCGGCGCCGAATTTAAATTCGCAAACTACAGTGTGCACTACGTAAGAAAATTATTATAAACAAATAATAAATAAAGTGATCGCCAAACAGCTGGCATCAAATGAAAAAAAATATTTAGAATTTCTTGGAAAATCAAACACTAACGACCAGAGGTAATTGCTAAGTGATTACAAATGGGCCAAACAAAAGTTGTCACGTGACTTCCGTTATCAGTAAAATTCATTTTTTAAAAATAATTACGAAAAATGAATTTACTACCCAAGATAGGGACAACATTTACGAAACAAAGTTGTTTTCTGGCCTTGACATTGTTGAGTTAGCTAAAACTAACACATAATAAAATTCGTATGGAAATCTTGCTTTCCGAAAAATTATACTTTTTGGATTTACACAACTTTGAAAAACGCCACTTTTAACTAAGTAAAAATCACTCAATATATCTAATACGGGCTAAATAGGTTTTCGGACAAGCTATCATCCTATATAAAGTGAAATATAAACATTACCAATATATTTATATATATATATATATTTATATACAGGGTGATTTTTAAGTTGATTCTTTCCGTTTACCAGGAAATAAAGCTAAAAAAATAAGTATTTTTTTTATTCACCACTTTTCCGAAATATCAAAACTAACAGAGGTACAGGGTGTTAAAGTTTCAAATTAAAAACTAAACTTTGGCGCAAAGGCGGCTGGACAATGTTATTTTTGTTTATCTCTGTTGTCAAGCAATGATCTGTCAACTAGTTTTCCATTGTAATTTTCTTAATGTTATTGCTGCAATAATGACTCATGTTTATGAAAATAATGAATGAGTGAATATGCTTATTATTTACTGGCAGTGTCGTCAAAATGCCGCTGCCGCAGCGCTCTTATACGCGGAATGTGTGTGTGGAAGCGAATGCCGATAATTTTGATCATTTAAGTTAGATTAAGTTTAGTTTAATTTTCGTTAAGTAATTTTAGTTCATACTTTGAAACTTTAACACCTTGTACCTCCGTTAGTTTTGATATTTCGCAAAAGTGGTAAATGACTTACTTTTTTTAGCTTTATATCCTGGCAAAAGGAAAGAATCAACTTAAAAATTACCCTGTATGTACAGTGTGTCCCCGGATAGGTGAAACGACTCTTGTAAAAGGTAAAACATTCTCGATTTAAATTTTAATTTTTTGGGGTTCAGCCCTGCTTGGTTAAAGGCGAATTTCTAACAGCATTTCAGTTTTGAAAAATCAAATATGCCTTGAAAGTTTTCAAAAAAACTATTTTTTGTACTCATGACTTTAAAATTCATATTTCCCGGTCATTCCCGATACGCCGAAAGTTACTTTTCCCGCACTGCGGTGTTTTTTACTTTTCAACATAAACTAGGGGAATTGTGTTTTTTGTAAATTTTTATAATAAACGGGGCTGCGCGCGCTACTGCGCGGTCTATTCTATTTAATTTACCACCATTTTTAGGCCTATTACGTTGGCCCATCTCCAAGGGGGCTTTTGGGGTTCGGTCCATCTTCAAAGGGGCCTCTGGGGCTCGGCCCCTCTCCAAGGGGGACCTCGGGGCTCCGCCCATCTCCAAAGGGGCCCTTGGGGCTTCGCCCCTCTCCAAACGGCCCTCGGGGCTCCGTCCCTGTCCAGGGGGGCCCTCGGGGATCCGCTCATTTTCCAAGGGAGCCCTCGGGGATCCGCCCCTCTTTAAGGGGGCCCTAGGGGCTTCGCCCCTCTCCAAGGCGGCCCTCGGGGCTCCGCCCATCTCTAAGGGGACCTTCGGGGCTCCACCCCTCTCCAAGGGGGCCTTCGGGGCTCCGCCCATTTTCAAGCGGGCCGTTGGGGCTCCGCCCTTCTCTAAGGGGTCCTTCAGGGCCCCGCTCCTTTCCAAGGGGGCCCGTGGGCTTCGCCCCTCTCCAAGGCGGCCCTCGGGGCTCCGCCCATCTCTAAGGGGGGCCTCGGGGTTCTGCCCCTCTCCAAGGGGGCCCTCGGGACACACACGTCTGGATCGTTCTCCTTTATTATATAGAGGATTGTCCCTCGTTGGTTTAATTGCGCCTGCAAACACCAGAGGCGCTGTAAACGTCAACAAAAACTGACAGGTGCGTAGGATAGGTATAAAAGTTTAGTGATTTGTGCTGTCAACTCAGTAAATTAGTGAAACACTAAATATTAATTTTTTTATTTTTAAAAATATTTTCAGTTATTCGTTACAAAAAACATTGTACCTAACTCCTTCGGGAAAAATTTTCCCGAATTCGCACTATATGCAGCACTCCCTTCGGTCGTGCTGCAAACAAAGTGTTCATTCGGGAAATTTACGAACTTGTTAGGTAAATAACTATTACTGTAGAATAGCGCGTCTTTTATGTTGCAAATACGACAAAAAGTTATTAAGAGAAGTTGTTTAGAATCAACATCTGGGTTCCTATACCAAATTTCAAAATCCTCTGCCAACTTTGATCTCTCACATTATCTTTTATGTTTAGGTCCCATATCAAAGAATTTTACTTTTAACAAAGACGACTATGGAAAAACAAACATTTTTCAAAAAGTTTTTTATATCATAAAAAAATTGTTAAAAATAAAATTTTTTGATTTGGAAAATAAACATTAAAGAAATATTTGTCATATAAAAAGCACTTTACTTAGAAAATGGCGTTTTTCAAAATTGTGTAAATCCAAAAAGTGCTATTTTTCGGAATTTAATCAAGATTTCAATGAGATTTTTTATTGTGTGGTAGTTTTAGCTGACTGAACAATCTCAAGGCTAGAAAACTTTTTTTCGTAAAATGTGTCTCTATCTTGACTAGTAAATACATGTTTCGTAATTATTTAAAAAAAACGGAAGTCATGTGACAACTTTTGTTTGGCTCATTTGTAATCACTTTGCAAGCACCTCTGGTCGTCAGTGTTTGATTTTCCAAGAAATTCTCAATATTTTTTTTCATTTGATGACAGCTTTTTCGCGATCACTTTATTTATTATTTTTTGATAATAATTTTCTTACGTAGTGCACAATGTAGTTTGCAAATCTGAATTCGGCGCCGAGATGGCCTCGCGCCGAGTTGGCTGGCGCCGAGATGGCTCCGCGCCGAGTTGTCCCGGCGCCGAGCTGGCCCCGCGCCGAGATGGCGGCGCCGAGTTGTCCGGCTTCGTTCTGTGCAGCTTTATATTTGCAAACAGAACATGAAAAAGGCTTTTCTCCAGTATGTGTTCTCATATGGGTCACTAAGGCACCTTTCCTTGGCGCTTCATATTTACAGATAGAACATATTAAAGGTATTTTACCCGTATTTGTATTCATATTCATATCGCCTGTATGTATCTTCATATGTTTAACTATAGTATCCTTTCGTGGAGCCTTATATTTGCAAATAGAACATGAGTAAGGCTTTTCTCCAGTATGTGTTCTCATATGGATCATTAAAATACTTTTCTTTGGCGCTTCATATTTACAGATAGAACATAAAAAAGCCTTTTTATTGATAACTGAATTGACTTTATGTCGTGTTTTATATATAAGACCTGAGTAAGATTGGTTTGCATTGGACTTCATGTTTTCCATCGTTGGAAGACGCTCTCTTCCAAAGAGGCTTGCATCTGCTCGAGGTGTAACAAATAGTTCATCTTTGATATGCAATTCTTCCTGTTTCATATTCAATCCATGATAAACGTCATTGTTTATAGTGACTTCGACGATCTCTTGTTTTATAATTAGGTTCTCGCCAATTTTAGTTCCATCGACTTTTAGCAGTGGCTCTTGTAACATGCTTCCTGTTGCATTACGCAAAGTATCATCAAACAGTTCATGTTCTAGGTCCATTTATAACAACAATTATGAGTTCATAAAGGGAATATCTGAAAACAAAGGCCAAGGCAAATTTAGTTACGTTACTAAATCAGTTATATTTATTTGAAACAGATTAAGAAATTCCCTACTGTGGGAAACATAGACGACTATTTCAAAATAAGACGAGTGATAACAACAGAGGAATCGAGTTCAGGAGAAAAAGAAGTTTTCAGGAGTTGCAAGATGGCGGTACGGTCACCGCCTGAGGTAAAAGCACAAGGTTTGGGAGATCTGAGGGGCCTCTAATACAAACACTACAAGTCAAACACATTTGGACGAAAATTCTACACTTGTAACGATTTTGTAACACAAAGTAAGTTATATGTACAACTGCCGTACTTGTAATTACGGCAAGTCTTCTACAGTTGTAGATGCCTTCTGTAATACAACTACCATGCTTGGACAGTTGTGTTAATATGTGGTCAAGTGATTCTGAAAAAAATTATCAATATGTCCCTGCTGATCTATACCATTATTGGAAAAGAAATGACTTCAATTTTCTGTACAACTACGAATTTAACAAGAGATCCAGTTTTTTGGTTTGTTAATTTCCATTGAAAGTTGCATTTTACGATTGGTTACAACTTCTTTAGATGCCATCTCTAATATGAATAAGACGGTACTAAAATGCTACAGACACTTGTTACAAATGCGTACACCTGGCGAGGACAACTTGTGAAAAAACACACGTACCTACATTACTAGGAAATGTTATTGTGTTACAGAATTTAGCAAAATTTGCAATTACAGACAAATAATTTGTAACTTGTAGACTTGTTTCAAGTGTAGTGTTTGTGTTATAGGTGCCAAGAAGAATATAAGAATGTTAAACAATTAATCACGTTAATACATGAATTAAAGGAGAAGATGAAAGAGAATAATTAGAAAATACATAATAATGAAGAGATGAGAAGAATAAAAGAAGAAATATTAAAGAACAAAGTTATATGGGAAAAAGAAAAGCAGAACTGAACGACAGAATTTCCACCCAGTTCGTAAAAAGAGAAGAGTTAGGGAATAGATTTGAGAGGATGAGAAGAGAAAAAAATAAGAAATAAGGTTGTTATTGAGGGTTTAATTATAAAAGTAGAGCCGAACATAAAGAAAAATATCCAACAAATGTTTCAGAAAGATTTGTCCATACAAGCAGAGGTAGTAAGAACAAACCATCAGATAATAATACCGTGTGATCGAAAACTTTCGACGTCTAGAGGGCTGTGGATTTTTTTAAAATTAAATTTATGTTGGCAGTGATGAGTGAAGCTACTTAATAATATAACCTGTACAATTTTGATAGAAAAACTTAACTTCTACAGGATGTTTAATGCCGAGCACTGGGTGGTTCTGTGTAGCTGTAGTTGTTTTTGTTACTAACAGTTTTATGTATTCAACAAGAATGTTTGTATTTGTTGAAATGAAAATCCTGACATAACCTTAAGGGTTGTATTTAGTTAAGCCGTCTTGCACCGTGGAATAGTGAAACGCTAACTGGGATATCTCGCTTCACAGCAGTATGATTAAAAAACTAATTTAAGGACCATTTAGAGCAACCTTTTCTCCAACGGGCTAAATCTCGAAAAGCGTGTTTTTTCATAAATGTGGATGATGTCGCGTTACACATAACACATGAATTTTAATTGATACTGCCAACGTAATTCATCTTTATAAGTTTTTGTCCTTTTGCCCCGTTAAATAAAAGTATTTTATTGACCTACATGCATCGATCTATTTTTGCGTTCCCTGCAGTGACGAATTAATTCAGTTAGCGATTAAAAAATGTTCTATTAATTTTGTTAAAATTTCGTACAAATATAGGCAACACCTTAACCAGGGCTATGTCCCGGCAACCACCCGTTGTTAAACAACAAGCGTATTACTGATAAGAGAATAAGAGGATTATAAGAGGATTATACCTTTCTGTAAACTGCAGGTAGAAAGTTACTTAGCTTGGTAACGTATTTGTTTATCCAAATCAAACTAATAATACAGCAAGTACGGTTCTCAAAGTAATCAATTTTATTATGATATTGGAATCAACTCCATACATAATGGAAACAAAAGAAAATTTCCTCAAGATATTTACGACATCTTAGCTAATAGTGTTGATAGTGCTAACGAGAAAAAATTAAAACAATAAATACATCAGCGCAAATACTTTACTAAAATAATACATCTAGCAATAACATAACTGTTGTCAGTGCATAAATAAACAATCTTACAAACAAATATAACTAGTGATTAACTAATGCTAAATATTCATAAATAAATCAGCTTGTATAGTATTTTGTATACTGATCTAGATAAATTAATTTAAAAAAACGGGGAAAAAAGTAACAATTTTTTACAGTATACATACCTATACACATTTTACATTTAATTGCAGAAGATATAGTTTCTTCCACGTACATCAATTTAAAAATGTCTCTCGAATAGGTAGCTGTCGTGATTGTCTTTAATCCAAAATTTCGGGTAACAATGCCGAGTTATAAAATTGTTCAAGTTTCGGAAGCATTTTTTGCTCCCAAAACAAAGGATCGGTTTTTATCACTTCCACTGAAATATCACTAGGAGTCCAAATAACAAAATAGCAAATGTCTTTTTTCGCGATATTTAATTGCCCTTGGATTTGGTACATGTAGCTGTCATTTTGTTTTAATTTTAATTCGCCTTCCTCTACTCGACAGAATTTGATTTTATTGTTTAATACGGCTTCCATCGGAGTGTACATTCTTGCACTGTACGGACATTTGATTTCTAGAATCGCATTTTCACCAACCACTCCGTCTGGAGATGCTGCCAAAAATGGGTGGGCTTCATCCACGAATAAACCGCAAGGATTAACCTCCATATGCATGACCCCTTCAAAATCTTCTATGGCCCGATGCTCATTTTCTTTCCCATATTTTGTAGCAGCGCCTCCCAGTAAACTGTTGGTATAATAAACTTTTTATTACATTTGCGCAAGACGTTGTATTGCACAATTTACAAATGAGGCCAAAATTTGACGCTGTCAATCTTTTCCGCCGCTCTTCATACCACCGATACAAAAATAATCGCGCTGTGTACATCCCCTATGATCACCAAAGATATGTTTCGGTCCATTTAAAATATCTATTTCCAGTTCTCTAATTTTTGTATCTGTAGTTGCATCTTGGCTTTTTCTAAATTCAATGGCTTTGGTAACTGCACTACGAAACCTGAGAATATTTTCTGAGATTATGTCTTTTAATTCGTTTTTCTTGGTTTTTGGTTTTTTTTGGCCACTTCTCGTAGTTTGTTTATGTAATTGCGCAAAATATGGTTTTTGCATTCAACTTTTTGTATTATAGTGGAAGGACCATAGGGCATGGACTCCACCAGTTTTCGATGCACGCTGCTGTCGCCATCACCCACTAATTTTACATGTTTCATACCGTACATCTCCATTGATTTTTGGAAACCTTCTACTATGATTGCAGCCTCCATTTCAGTTGATGGACCGGTCCAATTTCTATAGCAGGTTGTGTTCTGGACATTTGTTATCTTTGTACAGATCCTTCCGTGCACACACCAACCAAAACTTATTTTTAACGGCAATATACAGCACCTTCTTTGTCCGAAGTCCAACTATACAAGCAACCCCTGACAAGGCGTTATAATTAGTGCGATACGACCGTTTGCTCCACGCTCCGTCTGCTACTACTGCAATGTTTGGACACCCTTGGTCATCTACTTCTCCTAGTTCCACTGCTAGTTTCGTCTTTTCTTCCGCGGTCTTCTTCATCGCGTCAATTGCAGCTCGGTTATAGATTTCGCAAACTTCATCTTGGTAAACGGTGTAAGTAGCATTTGATGGACTGGGAATATCTAAAGCCGCAGAAAACTCAGTAAGTTGGGTATATCCGGCACCGTTGGACACAATCGCAGATACGGCCGATAAATTAATGTTCATTCGCGGATTTTCTGAATTTTCCGTTGAAATTGTCTCGGTTTTATTGCACACTGCACATTTAACAGTAAATACCGACACAAAGCCTTTGCGTCTTTCACCAATAAGATCTATATCGAAAAACGAGCACCCAAATCCATCGTGCTGCCGTGACTTCAGTGTCCTGAAAAAGTGCGCGATATCTACAATTCTGCGACCACTAATTTCCGGACGCTGTTCTTGTTCTTCTGGTTCCATTGCTTCAGTGTCTAAATACGGAAAAGATTCTGTCGATGAACTGTTTTCATTAACATTTTCGGAAACAATGGAATTTTCAAAATAACAGACTTCATTTTTGGATGAAAATATTTCCTCCTCGCTATGGAAATTTGTTTCGTTATCATTAAAATATTCTTCAGCAGAAGAAACTGACATATTCACTTCACTTTCTTCATCGTGTACACGCGATACAAATGGTGCACTAACTGTGCGCACCCTTTCTTTTGCCGCACGAATTTTCTTCATTTTTGCTTTGACACTACGTCTTGTTTTAGTCAACCGCAAGTGCTTCGAATTTGCAAACTCTGTACGACTCATTCTCGAAAACTAAGAACGACTAACTGAAACACAGGCAATATCACATCGTACTAATAGCTTGGTAATTATTGTTCAACTCGGATTTTATAATTAGGTAGGAGTTTTGAGTTAAGTATTTCCTAGAATGAAGTCATTATTTATATTAGAGTGGAATGTATCTATAATTAGTTTCGAGACCAAGTAGTAGGTAAGTAGACAGACGTTAAATAATCAAAAACCAATTTAATAATAATAAAATTATTAGTTAATTGCAGCAGATTTTGAATAAAAATAAATAAGTAAATTATTAGAAGACTTTTCGGGTGGAAAATAATTATGTATATAATTGTTTCGCATTTGCCACCAATATTTTTTTTCACAAGATTCTATTGCCAGCTTCTTTTCTTCTTTTCCTGCTTCTATCATTTCATCCCATGCTAAGGCCGTTATACCAGTGTATACTGTTTCCTGGTGTTTGAAAAAAGTCCGACTCGAGATTGGTGGAATATTTAATGCAGAAGTGATTTATGCCAAACACGCGTAACTACCACCGGTGCATACAATTCCTAATGACAAAACAAAAATTTAATTAACGAATAACAAGAAGATTTCGAAATTTATTATGCGGTATCCAGCCATCTTTGACGATGTATAAAACTTATAATCAGTGGCGTAACTACAAAAAATGCCCCCCCTCCCCCGCAATTAAGCCCCTACCCACCCTATCAAAAATGTATACACTGTGTTCGTAAAGTACCCCCCCCCCGCCTGCTTAACTTTTGCTAAACTTGAATTAGGAAAACCAAACTTTAGGATAAGAAATAACCCGACAAAAAATATGCTTTGAATACACAAAAAAGACGATTTGTGCTACAGTGGCGTCGTGACGCCCAGTGACGCCAAAATTTTAAATGGCAAGGGGGGTCGAGTGATACCTCATTTGAAAGCACTCGTCATTCTGCGTATAATGGGCTATTTTTTTGAAATTTTGTCGATTCGAATTAAAACACCGGCAAGGTGAATATTAAGATTTTGGCAGATTAATTCACTGAATTCGGAACTAAATTAACAGAAAACGTCGGCAAAAGTTCCAAAACAGGGTTACACTGAAATATTTACTTATGAGGAAGCTCAAAGGTTTGATGATGAATCTTTCTACGGGCCTTTTCGGTTTTCGAAAATTTTATTTTGTTATTTTGACAAGTTTATTAGAATCGATAAAATTGAAAAAGTATAGCTTATTATACGCAAAATGGCGAGAGCTTTCAAATGAGGTATTACTAGAACCCCTTGCCATTAAAAATTCTGGCGTCGTTGAGTGTCACGACGCCACCGTAACAGAATTCAAATTTTTTGTTTACCGAAAATCTAGTATTTGTAGTCTTATTTCATATCCTAATTCAAGTTTTGCTAAAGTGTATAAACACTGCATTCGTAAAGTAAGCCCCCCCCCCATGCTAACTTTTGAAACACTTAAATTAGGAAAACCAAACTTTAGGATATGAAAGTAACCTAAGATACTCAAAATTTCATCCTGAACCCAAATATCTAAAAATATACAGGGTATCACATATAAAAAACAAAAATTGAGGTCATTTCCGGCGAAACCGGAAGCGCTAAAAAATTATTTAATATGCCAGAAAATGGACTTTTGTGTATAGTTTATAACCCCCGAGTTTTATTTCGATATGTCAAAAACTAAAAAACTACAGGAGTGAGCCTCTTTTTTGTGGCATCTGGTTATAATAGAAAAACTTTGAAACAAGAAATATCCACCAAGGGGACTTCCCAAGAGGCGCGGCGCCTCTTTTGGACGCTTTCTAGTGCCCCTTGGGCACCTCTTGGTGCTCCTTGGAACTCGCCCCCCCCCACGCATAGCGGGGGTCGCGGGTGCCTAGTTACGCCACTGCTTATAATATTTTTTACAACAAACATTGGAGACCAAAATGTATAGAACTAACTATGGAATCTTGCAGAATCGTATAATAATTATACTAATATTGAATTCGAAAAATTGTGATTTTATCTAAAATATTAGTTTGGTCTTGATAATATACATTCATTGGTGAATTAAAAATATTTACTTTAACAATTTCAAAATTTTTATTTTTTAGCAGTAAATACGATATGCCTTAATTACTAATTATTGTACATACATACCGGTATCTATTTTATAATACGAACATTTATTGCTGGTTTAGACATATCCGATCGTTAGACTATTTAAAAACTAATTAAATATTCATTTAGCCAAGAAAATATGTAACTACATATTGGAAATACATAATAATAATAATAATAATAATAATAATAAAGAAATTTATTATCCAACTTAATAATGTATCCAGATATTACAAAATTTAAAAAAAACATATAAATCGGATAATTGGAGAAAGTTCAGTAACGGTCGACGTTACTGTTCTTCCACTTCCCCAGATTTAATCCAAAGATAACAACGACAAAATTATAATAAAAAAAGAACACAATACAATTGTTAACTCTTTGATTGCGGTCACAAAAAAGTATGTATGATCTATACCCCCTTATAACTAAATATATTATACATATTACATATGTACATACATGTACACACATCCAGAGTATAGTAGCCCACCTAGACATATCGCTCCATCAATCATTCCTTAAAATCTCTTTTAAATTTACTTACCGATAATCACTTAAACTTTGAGGGTAATTTGTTAAAAAATTTGGAGATGTTATATGAAAAACTCCTCTGAAACGTTGACGTACTATGATTGGGCATAGATATGATCCCTCTATATCTAAGATTAAGATTATGAATATCTGTTCGGTAAGTTATTTTGCGACTGAGATATGGTGGAACCTTGGTGATAAGTATTTTGTAATACAAAACAGAATAATGAATTTCTCTACGTTTTGTCATATTAAGCCAGTTAGTTTCTTTTAATTTGTATGTTATTCTTTCGTATTTCTTTATCCCGTAAATCAATCTTAAACAATTATTTTGAACAAGCTGTATCCTCCTACAATCTTCTGCATCAATGCAGTGAGCGTACAAGGTATCAGCATAATTAAATTGAGACAGTACTAAGGAATTACATAACATTACTTTAAGGTTTTTGTTTAATACATATCTGTTGGCGTAAATAAGTTTTAAAGCGCAGTAAGCTTTGCCTATGCAATTCCGTATATGTGTTTTAAATCTCAGAGCGTGATCGAGAACAACTCCAAGACTGGTTGCCTCGTCCCTCAAGAGCAGGAGGGTGTCATTTAAATATAATTTTACATTGTCGTACACAAGATCCCTATCATTCTTCCCACCAAACAGCATCACATTAGTTTTAGTTGGATTCAACGATAACGAATGCAGTTTAGATTGACCTGCAAGGTTTTGCAGATCTTCATTTATTTTACTAATGGCGGAATCTACACTTTCTGGTGGGAAGGACAAGTAGACCTGCTTATCATCGGCATATAAATGATACTGACAATGTTGAAGAGCATTTTCCATTAAGTGACATGTATAGATAGTAAATAAAATTGGCCCTAATATGGATCCCTGTGGTACACCAGTCGAAACCAATGCGGGTTCAGATAGAATCCCATCAAGGCAAACTCTCTGCATCCTTTGCGATAAGTATGCGCTAAAGATATTTATGGCTGATAACTCAAACCCAATATAGTGTAAAATCGATGTTAGTATATCATGATCAAGCGTGTCAAATGCTTTTCTGAAATCGTATCAACGCAGTTAGCCTACCCCGATCGATTGCACCTATTATATCGTCGATTATGTTGATTAGAGCTGTGGAACAACTGTATCCTGGTCTAAAGCCAGATTGGCACTCAGGTAATATCCTGTACTTTTCAATGTGTTGACGCAACTGAAGTGCCACTGCTTTTTCTATAATTTTGGACATTACAGGCAAAATACTAATTGGTCTTAAATCCTTGTATTCAGTTGGTTGGTTTTTTTTTGGCAAGGGAATTATTTTCGTCTGTTTCTAGAGTTTTGGAAACACTGAGTTACTAAAGCAAAAATTTACTAAATGCGTTATAATAGGAATTATATACGGGCAACAAAGTTTTATCATATCAATGGAAATGTTATCTATGCCATAAGCCTTAGTTGTAATGCTGTTAATTATTTTTAATATAGTTTCGTCGTTAATATCATGAAATTTAAACATTTCAGTAAAATTAGTTTTATTATTGCTACTATAAAAATTTATTAAGTTATGCTTAGAACTACCGTCAATCACAGGCACAGACTCAATGAAATATTTGTTAATTTTGTTTAATTTTGTTTAAATCTTTTAGATGGCTAGGGATGCTTTCGGCTTGCTTAGTCTTATTAATTACACTTAGTCTTTTCAATTCGCGCCACATTATCTTTTTGTCACCATTAGATTTATTTAATTTATATTCCATATATGCTTTCTTTTCCAAATTGACTGTTTTATTTGTTAAATTTCTTAAACTCTTATAATAGTCCCAATGTGCGGCTAGTTTAGTTCTTTTAAATTTTGCAGCAGCCTTATCTCGCAGAGACATAAGCAATTTTAGATTGTCAGTAATCCAAGGAGCATATGTTTTTTATGAGCTACTGATGTTTTCAAAGGAGCGTGGAAATCAAATAAATCCAAAATACACTTGTTTATAAATTCAATTTTATTATCAATGCCATTTTTTAGCTCAGTAACGTGATAAAGCGGGGCATGCTGCAAATCCAAAAGAAACTGCTCATGGTTAATATTTTTAAAATCACGATAGCTGTGCGGGGTTGCATCTGTCTGTTGTATATCAATTTCTAAAGTGCAAAATATTAACTCGTGGCCTTTAACATTGTTTACACTGCAAGTACCTTTATCCCTAGCCCGTAACTTTGTGCTTATAAAAATTAGATCAATCAAAGACACACGAGTTTTTGTTAAATATGTTGGTGTATCTATTAATTGTTTTAAACTTAAAGAGTCACATAATAGCAATAATTTATTAGTATGAAGATTTTCTGTACGCAGTAAGTTGACATTAAAGTCCCCAGCACAAACAAATAATCGCCCACTAAAACCGCATTGGAAATCGACTTCTCAAACGAATTTAAAAAGTTATTGAACCTAAGTGAAGGTGGTTTATAAATAGCTCTAACACAATAAACTTTTTTATTAATAGCAATTTTTATCCACAGCTGCTCGATATCATTATCAGAAGGTAAAATAGTACATTTAAAAATGGTCCTAACATACATACCCACACCTCCTCCTCTTTCAGGGCGATCCACACGATAAAAATTGTATCCCTTTACTGCAACAGTATTACTAGTTATCCCAGTTGTTAACCAAGTCTCTGAAATCGCAAAATATCAAAATCATTATTAAAAACAAAGTCTTTAAAATCTGAAAAATGAGCAGTTAAGGAGCAGATGTTCAGATGGGCAACCTTTAATAACCTGTTACGCATCAATCCAATAAAAAAAAATCTTACTTAAAATTTCAATTAACTACTGAAATATATAAAAGAGAAGAGCAAAAAAAAATTTAAGATATTAATATATTTAAAAATTATTTAAAGATAAACAAGGAGAAAAATTAATGTTAATGAGTACAACACTTACAAACTAAGGTAACCGCACTACCGAAACGCACACGCAAAAGAAAACCCTGCACATGCAACTGATTTTGCAAAGTTATTGCACAATAATTAACACTGATTTTCCAGATCCTTCATTGTCTTTATTCTCATCTTGCGATTGTTTTTGTTGACAATTATTACGCCATCCTGGGACCACACGTTTTTATAGCCAAATCGCTCGCTTGCATTGTTCAGAATATCTGCCCTCGTTTTTGTGAGGTCTTCCCGTATCACAATGCCCGAACCTTTCAATTTCTTCTTAGCTTGGTAAACACCTGCACGATAGCGATAACTGGTGAATTTGACGATTGTAGCTCTGGGTCGCGCAGTTCCAGATGTTACGGCACCAACCCGATGGCATCGATCTATCATAGTTTCATTTAAAACGATTCCTAGTTTTTCATTTAAGGTTTTAGCAATCACCTGCTCAATGTTTTCGCCTTTATTTTCAACCAAGCCAAAAATACGTAACGAATTTCTTCGGGTGTATTGTTCCAAGTTGTCTATTGTGTTTATCAACATATCAACATAAATGAATTGTATACGTGTCGGAAGGCAATGCAATATTTAAAATGTGAAACAAAATGCCAACGCAAACGATTTGGTATTTAGTACCAAGAAACATTTTAATCCGCTTAACTTTCCAGTTCTTAATCTTTCTGGAGTCTCGAGTCATACACAAAGAATTAGTCTTAGTTTTAGTAGTTATGTAACTTTACATACATCAAACAGAATTTTATTTTAAGTAAATGCCAGCCTTAAACTGACAGATATAAAATTCCAATGTGACTTTTACTACCACGACTGCCAACAAAACTTTTTGACAAAATAATTCCACAGCCCTCTAGACGTTGAAAGTTTTCGATCATACTGTAGTAGATACGCCTTTCGAAGCAAAATTGGAAGTATTAAAAAATAAATTCAAACTGGGGAATAAGAAAAAAAATATATAGAACAAGGTCTCACATTGGAGAAAAGAAGCGTCTAAAAAAAATTGCTAGAAAAAGAAAAGGGCAGTGAGGTTAAAATTGAGTATCATAAAACTGAATAAGAAATTAGTCAAACTATTCTGGAAACGCATCAGGCAGGAAATAGGAATACGAACAGAATGGTTAACAAAGAAGAGAAACAAGTAGAAGTACCGGTAGAAAAGGAAAATGGCAGAAAACTACTAATGTTGGAGACATAGAATCTAACAGAAACTTTTTATGAAGGTGCACTAAAAAACCTTGAAAATGAAGCAGAAAGGTATATAATTGACATTCTTGCAATTCAAGGATCTAAACAGAAAAACGTTTTCATAACTGAAATGGACAATTACATCTTCTTTGATAGTGGAAGATTTGGTACAACTTTTATATTTAGTAAGAAGCTTGAACATGTAATCAGTAATTTCAACCCAGTCTTAGAAAGAATATGCTACATAGCTTCAACTAAAAATAGATCAGGGAGTTATGACTATTATAAATTTGCACGCCCCAAATGAGAGTAAATAAGAAGATATAAATGATGAATTTTACGAAGAGGCGCCGAATTAGGTACAGATCATTATTTGCTGGTACCTACTAGAACTATATATACCAAATGCTACACTAGAATAGCATGAGAAAGTCGACTCAAAAAACATACCAAAGATGAGATCATACCGACTGAAACAAAAAGAACTACAAATAAAGTACCAAAAATTTATTTATTTATTTACTTCCTCTCAACAGGTATACACCCAATTACAGAGAAGAAATGAACTTAAAACATGATATAATAAAGAAGTAATTAAAAATAATCAATCTATAAACGAAAGCATAACAATGAACTAAAATAACAAAAGTATTAACTAAAATTAGCTTAAAACATGATATAATAAAAAAAAGAAATTAAAAATAATCAATCTATAAACGAAAGCATAACAATGAATTAAAATAACAAAGGTATTAACTAAACATTAATGTAATAAATAAGTAACTTAAAACAATGAACGAAAACAGTTCCAAACATTAAACTAACTTCTAAACAATTGGTTTAAATGGCCATCCCTGATAATTTTTGAACATGTTTTGTAATAGCATTTTAAATTAGATGAAAATAAATCAATGTGTTCATATATTGCGTTAGAGTGTCGGGCTAGTTTATGCAATGGCGAATGCATAAGACTATTAGTTCTTGAAAACGGCAGATAAAATAATGTATTGTTTCTGCTGCCTGCTCTAGGCACACCAAAACTGAACATTTCAATTAAATGTAAATTGCCGTCTATTTTCATATCGATGATCTTTTTGACAAAGGTTACCGATTTAATAAATCTTGTTTTTTCTAGAGACAATATATTATACTGACTTAATAATGTGCTATAAGATGTTAATAAAGGATAAAAACCAGTTAATCTAAAGCTTAGTATTTTTAAAAACCGTTTTTGGATACTCTCTATTTAGTCAATATAGCAAGCATATGACGGTGTCCACACTAAAGAAGCATATTCCATGGTAGAACGAACATAGCAATTATAAAGTTTTATTAAGGTAGTAGTGTTACGGAATCCTTTAGAGTTGCGCATTAAGAAGCCTAGCATTCTGCTAACTTTATTTTTCATTGTGGAGATAGGTTTTTGAAAACTCATTTTATTATCAAACAATATTCCTAGATCCACGGTCTCATACTTTCTATTTAGGTTTACACCGTTCATTACATAGTTGAAAGTAAATGGCTGGAGTCTCCTAGTATAAGTTAAAACAAAACATTTGCTGATGTTTAGAGGCAATTCGTTTTCATATGTCCATTCCACTAATCTGCTCAAATCCTCCTTTATTTCCTCGCAATCATCTGATGTTTTAATTTGTTTCCAGAGTTTAAGGTCGTCTGCAAACATCAAGCACTCCGAGTTGATAATACATGTTGGCAAATCGTTTATAAACATTAAAAATAGCAAGGGGCCTAAATTTGCACCTTGCGGTACACCAGAATTAACAACGTACTTTTTAGAGTTAGAGTTACCAAACACTACATATTGATTCCTATTACTTAGATAAGACCTGAATAGTTGAATGAGTTCTAAAGCAAAACCAAACGTTCGGAATTTTTTTAATAACAAAGCATGAGATACTTTGTCAAACGCTTTGGAGAAATCGGTGTATATCACGTCAGTTTGAATATTGTCGTTTATAGCTTCTGATACGTTTTGAGTGAATAGTAATAAATTAGTTTCGGTAGATCTATTGGGCGTAAATCCATGTTGGTATGGTGTTATCTTTGATTTTACGTGTTCAAAAATTCTGGTGTGTAATATAATCTCAAATACTTTCGAACAGGAACAAATCAAAGAAACTGGCCTGTAGTTCTTAATATCTGATTTGTCACCTGTTTTGAATATAGGACACACTTTAGTTGTTTTCCATATATCAGGATAGGCGCATGTTTTTATTATTAAATTAAACATTATTAACAACGGATAAGTTAAACTATCCGAGCATGCCTTTATTATAAATGAAGGTATTTGATCTACGCCAACCGACCTCTTAGGCTTTAGCCTCTTAATAGCTGCATAAAGTTCTTCTAAAGAGATTTTATCAATGCTTAATGTATCTAACCAACCCACTTGATCTTCCGATAATGGAAAATCTAGATTAGGTTGCGTGTTTGCATATACCGACCTAAAATTTTCTGCAAATGCTTCCCCCGATTCCGCTGATGTTTTTAACAAGTTTCCATTAAATTTTAGCATAGGAATATTTAATGCGTTTCCTTCTTTCTTGTTTTTTAGAAAAGACCAAAAAACAGACGGATCAGTATTTATATTTTGTTCAATGTTATTAATATAACTACGATAAGCAATACTAATATCACGTTTGATTTCAGTTCTATATTTGATAAAGTTTAAGTGATAACTTTGCTGGCGAAACCTTTTCCATAACTTGTGATACCGAGATTTGGTTTTTATCTTTTTGACTATATCTTTGTTAAACCATGGCGGATATCTCTTTTTTGCAGGTTTAGACTTAGGAACTGAATTGTCCAATGCAATATAAAATAATCGATAATATTCCTCCACCATCGCATTTACATCTTTATATACATTTAAACTGTTCCAGTTTGTAGGTATCTCTGAGATTCAAGTATAGTTGATGAAAGTTTGCTTTTTGGTAATTATACTGTTCACCAGCAAAGCCACCGCGTAACGTGACTTCAGAATTAAAATAAATTTCAAGAGAAGAATGATGGCCACTTTGCTTAAGAAGCGGAGACTCACAGCCAGTTACTGTCATAGATAGGGATGCTAAAACGAGATCGAGAGTGCGACCGTTACTATTACGTACCTTGTTATATTGAGTCAGGCCGAAAAAATTAACAAAATTTACCATATCATTTTCCAGGACAGTAGATGCATTCGATAGGTCAGGATTCAGGTTCCGTAAATTAAAATCTCCAAGGAGGACCATTTGACCAGTGATAATATGAAACTTATCGTATAGATTCTCAAAAAATGCATTGTAATAGTGGCAAGGCGAAGAGGGGGGTATATAAACTGCACCTATAAATAATTTAGTATTCCCGTTATTTATCACTAACCATATATCTTCCAACTCAGTTTCCAAATCTGTTACACGTTCACAATAAATGTTGCATTTTATAGCAATAAGTACTCCCCCTCCTAACCTTGTCCCTGCAGCAAGATAATTCCGATCTTTTCTAAAGATAGTATATCTGTTGTCTAAAAGTTCACTGTCTAAAATGTTAGAATTTAACCATGATTCCACAATTACAATCACATCATAATTTTCCGAGAGAGCATTATTTAATAGTACATTTGTTTTGGTTCTAATTCCACCTGCTTTCTGATAGTATATACTTAGTTCAGTTGTATTAATGGACATCTTTAAAATCGTTTGTGGAATTTATCATAAATATTTTACTCTCCTCTTTAACTCGCATGAATATTTTACCATTTCTTGTCCATAAAAACTTGATGTTATTGTTTTTTCTATATTCTCTCGCTTTGCTAAATAATTGTTTATTTTGTTTAGTTGTCATTAGATATGAATAGGGAGCAAATATCGAAATATGGGGAAAATTTAAAAACTTAACTATCACAGCTGCTGAATCAGTATGTGGATTAAGCAAAACCAGTACTAATCGCAAAACTAAACAAACATCGTGGTGTTCAGAAAGCATATGTATTGAAGTGAAGAAAAAGAAACATTTATGACAAATCTAGCTCACAAATAAATCACTAGAAACTATAACCAATATAAGCAACAGAGAATAAAGGTCAGAAACATTGTGAAAAAGACAAAAACTTGCTGTTGGGAAGAATTTGGTTGAAAATGGAAAACAACTTTAAAAAGGATCAAGCGCTTTTCTACAGTTTTGAAAAACTTGCACAGCGACAATCCGATCCCCCTCAACTTTATAGAAAACAATCAGGGTATTTTATTAACAAACGAGTCATAAATATTATTCAAAGCTATTAGAACACACACCTGGTACTACTGATAGCACAGACAATCAGGACCAATCTGAACAACATGAAATAACAATTGAAGAACTCAAAAAAGCAGTCCTATCTACAAAAATTGGAAAGCCGAATGGACATGACCACATCGCCTCAGAGATGGTTAAATTTATGGGGCCATCTGGCATGCAATTATTACTCAGAGTTTTCAACAAAGTATGGAAGCAAAAAGTGATCTCAAAGAATTGGAAAGTTGCATTAATTTTACCACTCTTCAAAGAAGGCGACAAGGAGTTATGCAGTAATTATCGGCTCATATCACTACTAAGCGTGCCAGGAAAATTGTATGAAGCAATACTACAAAATCGACTAGACAACAAAGAGGAAAGAAAATGTTGGAGGTACAAGCTAAGCTGGATTCAGATCCAGAAGACAGATCCAGGACCATATATTTACTTTACGACAACTAATGGAAAAAACAATAGTTAAAAACAAAAAGCTGTACCTATGTTTTATTGATTTACACCAAGCATAAGACACAATTCTAAGACAGCAACTATGGGAAAATAAATGACAACCTGATAAGTGCCATAAAAAATTGTACGCAAGGTGCTGCAACTACGTAAGAACTAAAAAGAATGCCTCAGAAGAATTTATAACAAATTTGGGTGTAAGGCAAGGTGATGTTCTAAGTCCTTACCTATTCAATATAGTGCTGGACAAGATTATTAAGAAGGCAGAGAAATGAAAAAATTCTATTGGGGCTACCGATAACTACAATCGATTTTCACTAATCTGCTCATATATGCAGACAATATAATTCTTCTCACCGATAATGAACATGACCTACAGCATAATCTGTCAATAATACATAAGCACTTGAAATTGTCCAATTTCGAAATCAATAAAAACGAAACAGGTTATGGTCGTAGCTAAAAAATGATGCGATACATATATCCAAATTGAGCACAAACTAATTGAACAAGTGTCTAGTTTCAAATAACATGTGAGCAAATGAAAATGAAATCAAGCTCGGCTATGAAATATTTGTTTTATGAATAATATGTTGGTAACACTGTCAGTCGATGTCAAATTCGTGGTTAGCAGGTTAGATTTTGCGTCAGTCTGTGTCAAGACTGACGGAAAACCTAACCTGCTAACTTCGAATTGGACATAGACTTACAGTGCCACCAACATATTATTAGTAAAACAAATATTTCAAAGCGAAGCTTGATTTCATTTTCGTTTGCTCACATGTTACGTTAGATACCTACATCGTAAGCGAGCAAGGAATTATTAATGAAGACTACGATGCTAGGAACCAGGCAACAAATATCATGCTCTAGCCAAACATACTATCAAAAAGAAGGAGCTCCCGAAGAAAACAAAAGTACAAATATATAAGTCATTATTTGTTACAACTCTGACTTACGGGGTCCACGCCAATTGAGCACCAACCTCTCGATGTAATAAATGTAGACCGGCGAACTGAGCACCAGGCAGATCAGGTACCTTTTCAAAGCGACCCTTTAAGACAGGCGAATTCAGCACTTTGACCTCTGCCCACGTTGTAATGTTAATCTTTTGATTTCAATTTATAATTATTATTAGCACACAATTAAAATTTTAACGATATCATTAAAAACCAATTTGTAACTCGTTTGGTATTGGGAAACCTCATCATCAAAATTATATTTTTCTCGGAAACACATCTATTATTTGCGATAAATGAAATAATATAAATTATGATTCTTCTGAATATCCACTGCAATGTAATAACATAATTATTGCTAATAAATTTTTTAAATAAAAGAAGGCCTACTATGACTTTTTGATTTTTATTTGGCCGAGAAAGATAACTGTTTGCATTAATTCAGCACCTGATAACGTGTTAGTTTGTTAATGAACAAACTAGTATTACAGTGCGCAATTGGCTAATCTAAAGTGCTCAATTGGTCGGTCTCCGTTTGGTCCTTGGTGCTCAATTGGTGTGTCCGGCAACGGTATACATTTTACCTGGAGTAGTAAAGTGCTCAATTGGTGCCCGTCCGACTTACGGATGTGAGCCTTGGATGCTTGCACAAACACAAAGATTGTGTATTGAGAGATGAGATTCCTACGTAGCATCCTAAAAATTCAAGGATGAACAGAATCCAGAGTGACACAGTGCATGAAGAATTAAATGCTGAAGCCCTACTAAACGTATTTGTAAAACATCAGTTACGCTGGTTGAGACGCATGTGGTGTATGAGTGATACTAGACTACCAACAATTATTTGTGTGAAGCGGGTGTACTTGGAAAGACCCGCAGCCGTCCGAAAAACACTTGGGTGAATAATATGGCAAAAACACTTCAGAAAAAAAGGCAGTAGAACAAAGCAAAGCAACTGGCGCAGAATAGGAAAGCATGGAAGTTCATTGAGTAACCACCACACCATCACCTCTACACCGCTGTGGCAGTAGAACAGGAAGTATTAAGTAAGTAATTAAAAAAACCAATTAGAAAGGTGGGAAAAGACGGTGTTAAGAGAAATATATGGAGGAAGAAAACCGAAGCTGGGCTAGGAAAGAAGAGTGAACGAGGAACTGCGAATGTTATATGATGATGCAGACATTACCCACTACATGAAAGCGCAGAGGATAAGATAGCTAGGCCATGTAGTTATGTTAGTGAGCAGTAGAGTCACAAATGCAGTGCTAAGAAACACCTTGCTAGAAGACAGGAGAATGTCAAGGAGAAGACGGATGCAAGCAGTGACAAAAGACTTGGAGAAAAAAAGAGTCCAAAATTGGACAGAAAAAGCGCACGACCGCAAAGATTGAATAAAGATTAGAAGCTATGGGCCTAATGGCCTGTAAATGCTACTATATATACAGGTTGATTCCAAAATGGCACATTTTCTCCACGCTACATTGTAGCGGGCTGTTAATGCAGACTGGAAAAAATATTTTTTTTAAAATCTATCTGCTTTTGTTTATAGTTATGAGCAAAGAAGTAAAAGGTAAATTTGACAACATGAATGTAGCTGGTAAATCTCTTTGTAACAAGTCATTGTTTACTGTTTTTAAAGAAACCATTTAGCAAAATAATTCATTATTTAAGTAGGGAGATATTTACACATTGATTGACTTGAATTGTCACTAAATATTAGCATCCCTTATCGACGACTATGACTGACCAATAATAATTATGGTTTGAGAAGACGACTTTATTCAAACCAGTAAGTTGCAGTTAAATTTGTAAACTGGGTAAATATTGCAACAAATTTAAGAACTTAATGACATTTAATCAAATTGGCAACTCAAGAAATTAGGTAAATCGATAATACAATAATGAATAAATTAAAACAGTAATTGGATAAAAATTACACAATAAACGATTACAGTAGCAGTTTAAAATTTTATCTTTGGGTGTCTAAAAAATTCGCGCTCTATGCGCATGATGCTGCCTCGAACACGTGGTGAGTTGACAGTTGCAGCAGCATTTAGAATACGATTAATTAAGTCTTCTGCATTTTGAACCGAAGTTCGGTATACCACTGCTTTGACATAACCCCCAAAAATTCGAGTAGAGTAAAATCTGGGGATCTGGGCACCGAGCTACTGGCCGGTTCCATCTATTCACCTATGCAGAAAATCTTTGCCTAACCAGGCTCTAACTGCAGCAGAAAAATGAGCAGGAACACCATCTAACTGCATCAACATGTTTGAAGCTCTTGCCAAAGCCAGGTCTTCACGATGATCTTGCAAATCATTCGTAAAGCATGGGTCACACGATCATTTTTGCATCAATTTGCTTGTCATACAGGAATGATGACGTATTTCATGACGTCAGCCTCATAGTTGTTAAACATTTCTAAAAAATAGGACGGGCTCTATTTCGGTGCAACTTTTTCACGCGATTCTGCGCAGTGCGTGAAAGTGGTATTTCACAGTTCAGGGTTTTAGGTTAAGAACGCATTTTTACTTCAAAAATAGCCATGTCTTGGACGCGTGAGCAAGTGTCGTCCCTAATAGACGCATATCAACAAGAGGAGGCCTTGTATATCGTAAAAGACCCCAGCTATCATAACAAGCTAGCACGGAATGAAGCTTTGTCTCATATTCGTGTCGGTTTTTGAAATTGGGTTGGTGTTTTGTAAACACTCTTTCATCCATCCTCAAATAATTTTTAAAACTACCACCATCTTCACATTTCAATTCTGTGTGTACCATTGATAACACACCCCGTTCTTGGTCACGTCGTTGTAACCACTTGTGGGCCACACTTTTCGAGATTTTCGCTGTTTCTTATTACACAACGCTAGACCTAAACCTACTAACGACAGGATAATCACTTGCTCTTCCATTTTGAAACAAAAATAAACGTTAACAATTCGTGCCTTTACAGCAAACCATAACCTCACAATAACAGCTGATTCTAATAGTTGCACAACAAGTTTTATGGTGCGACCACCCTGTTTGATAGAGAGCATCAAACATTGTTGTATGACGTCACGGAAAGTGTTTGACAAGCAAATTTGATCCAAAAAAATGATCGTGTGACCCATGCTTAAGAAAGTGTAAAAAAGTATCCTCATTTAAATGATGTAATAATATTATTGGCCCATATTACCAACGATACAGGCCTACGTATTTACACTAAATCTATGTTGGTGGTTGCATTCATAAGTTAAATGAGGATTTGCCACGTTATAATAACGGCTATTGCTAATTTAAAAAACCATCTCTGGTAAAGCTAGCTCTCTGCGACATCCCCAGTTCTTGTGAAACACTCCTGGTGGCTGTTGGCTCCTCTTCCAGGGTTTCCAAGATTTGCTCTTCCATCTCAAGGATCAAAACTTTTCGTGGGCGACCACGATCTTGACCTCTGGTTCTTCTTCTTCTATGGCGCAGCAATCCTGTTGGATTATGGCCCATCCAGGTAGGGATATGTAAAGATTCCATTAACAAGGTGAATCACTTCTTATTGTTAAAGTTTACGCACTGCACTTTGGCCACGTTTGTTCTTGTAAGTCTTAATATGATCAGTTTGTTTATAACTGCGGGTGTGTTTTAGCACTAATCACATTTTTTTTCAATCCGTTCGACTATCCACTGTTTTAAACCAACTATTAACACCAATTATTTTAAGGTCTGTTTGCACATTTTCGAACCACTTCTTACGTGGCCGCCCTTTTTTTTCTGTAGAGGTCCGGAGTCCATTGCGTCAGTTTTTTCAGCAGAGTGTCTTCATTTAGCCTCATAATGTGCCCGAACCATTTTATGCGTTGTGTCTTTATGAAGTTTACTATGTCTTCTCCCGCTAACTCTTTCTTGATTTTATGATTAATTCGAGTTCTATATTGGTCTCCATTGAGTTTAACGGGCCCTAGTATTTGCCTAATGATCTTCCGTTCAAATGTTCTCAATGCTTCTTCTTCTCCGTCGGTAAGGTCAAGAGTTTCCGCGATGTAGGTCACCACTGGTCTGATAAGGGTTTTATAAATCTTCATCTTTGTTCTACGGCTTAGCTTCTTGTTCAAGAGCATATTTTTGTTGCTATAATATGCTTTGTTCCCTTTCTGTATTCTATACTTGGTCTTTCGATTAGGTTCATCTTGGTTTCCTATTACACAACCTAAATAGCTAAAGCTTTCTACACATTCAAACTCAAATTGTCCTACTCTTAGTGTTCCGTTGCTATTAACGCCTTTACTTGTTTGCATGTGTTTGGTTTTCTCTTGATTGATGTGTAAACCATAGTTTTTTGCAATTTGGGCTAGGCTCACTACTGATTTTATTAGTTCATCTTTTGATCTGCTGATTATAGCTATATCGTCGGCGTAGGGTGTCATATTGGTAGTAATATTGCCTACTAGTTTCGCTGTTCTTATTATAGACTCTAGTGTAACATTGAACAGGGTTGCAGAGAGCATGTCACTTTGCCTTACGCCTTTCTTTATTGCAAAATTGCTGGTTGCTATGTCTTGTAGCTGAACTGCTACATTGTTGTTTTCTAAGGTCATTCTTACAAGTCGTATTAGCTTCGGCGGTATACCTAGACTGCTTAGTTCTTGTAGCATTTTGTTCCTGTCAATGGAGTCAAAGGGCTGCTTAAAATCAATGAAGGTGAATTGTAAATTTATATATATACACAGTCGTATATCTTTTCGAACAGACGTACATAACTTGAATATTAGAAACAAAGGTCTGATCACCCCTCCACTTCACACAACTGCTCTTTTCGAACGTTCTTTTTCTTACTGTGCTTATAAACTTTATAACGCTGTTCCTGCTGATTTTAAGAGCCTTAGTGTAATTTCGTTTAAAAAACATATGCGCCGTCATCTTTTCGAGAGTCAATAGAGTCGATAAAGTTAAATGTCTAATGCAGTTAAATTCCCATGTTAGTGTGTTGCAAGTTGATTATTATTATTTTTTTTGTAAATTATGGATTTTGTTTTTTCGCGTTTGCACGATATAGTTTTAATGTTGATTACAAGGTTTGAGTGGGAGATCAGTAGTAGTTTCACTACATTACTGAACTCTGCCTTGGGATTTTATTATTATTATTTATTATTATACAGTTTTAGTTTATTACTATTTTAATTTTTACTCTTTTTGCTCAACAATATATTTTTTTTAACTAATGTAATGTGTAACTATTTTCATTGTCATTATTATTATTATTTGTTTATGTCTAGACCGAAAATAAAAGTCCATTATTATTATTATTATTATATTACATTCGTATGATTTTTCTGAGATTATTTGTAGAATATGTATCGCGTCGACTGTGCTCCTTCCCGCTCTAAATCCGTTCTGCTAATCACCTATCAGTTGTTTCGAGTATTGCATTAATCTGTTCTTGATTAGGGTTGTTAAAATTTTGTAGGCAGTGCAGAGTAATGTAATCCCACGGTAATTTTTACAGATTGCTTTATTGCCTTTTTTATGTAACAATATCACATTTGCTTGTGCCCGGTCCCTAGGTATTATTTCCTTCTCCCAAATTTCACCTATTAGTGTATGCATTTTCTCGTATAATTCTTTGCCACCATGAATCTGTAATTCAGCGGTTATATTATCTGGCTCCGCCGCTTTGTTTTTTCTTAGTTTCAATATAGTGCTTTCAACTTCCTCGTAGGTGGGTGGCCTAATTGGGTCGTATTCTGCTAAACAAGCTGCGACTTGCTGCAGCTTATTATTTTCTTCATACAATAGTTCCTGAAAATATTCCTTCCAGACGCTTTTTACCTTCCCCTCTTCATATTCAATAATTCCATCCTTGTTTCTGAACCCTCTTGCTTTACATGTATGTTTACAGTGCATGTCCTTAATCTTCTTGAAAAAAAGCCTGTTGTTATAGCTTATGCATTCGCTCTCTAATTCGTCAAGATTTTGATTGATCCATTCATTTCTTTTTTTCTTAACTAAGTTGTTCGTGCTGTTCCTCGCCTGGCTGTAGATTTCTTTGTCCTCCTCTGAATTGGAATTCATCCATTTCAATCTGTATTTGGTTTTGGTTTTATTAGGTTCCATGAGGTTTCGATAGGATTAGTACTTAGTACTTGCTCATTCAAAAGTGACAGCTTCCTTATATAGTTCTGTTTACATTGTTGCATATTTTGGCTTTGGTTTCTATAATCCTGTGTTCTTTTAGTGATAAAAATACCATATAATGGTCTGATTCTGTGTTGGCACCTCTATAAGTTCTGACGTCACATACAACTTTCAGGCTACTTTTTGAAATTAGAATGTGATCTATCTGGCTTGTATGCTCACCATCAGGGTGCCCCCATGTGATTTTACGGTGTCTTGGATGTGGGAACTTGGTTGTTGTTACAAATAGATTAAAAGCTGCTGCAGCTTGCCAGAGCCTATGCCCGTTATCGTTTGTTCGCATGTGTATTGTGTGTTTTTCTGTGACCTCTTGTAAGTAATCTTCTTTGCCCAATTGGGCATTAAAGTTTCCCAATATTATTACGATGTCATGTTTGGGTACTTTTAGACACCGATTGTGTAAGTTTTTGTAGAATTGATCCTTTTCGTCTTCCTTTGCTGCTTCGATGGGAGCATATACATTTATGATGGTTAAGTTCCTTACTTTTGCTTTTATTCTGAGTAACGCCAGTCTGACCTCTGGTAGGGACCAATAGTCCAGTCTCTCTAACTCTTTGAATCAACCTCCTCTAATATTCGCATCAAGATGTCTTCTATTGGGGTACCTTTCCTTTTAAACTCTTTGAGCTTTATTCTCATTATTATGGCATTCACCCAATATCAGTAACCTGTCGACATATTCACTATTATTTATTTATTTAGGACAGTATAAAGAACAGAGGCCAAGCCTATATTGGTCACAGTGCTGTATGTATATAGTTTTGCGTACAGTACAGAATAAAATTCAGAACATTCAGAAAACTAGGCTAGTGAATCTGAGGAAACTATTATTCATTCGAATATGTACCTTTGCCGTGTATAGACGTATCGTGCCCGTGAGTGTGCCTAAAATGTAAAACTTTCTAAAAGTGCTGTGCCAGCTATCATCTAGTGTGTATATATCTTGTTACGAACTTTGATCATAAAATGCCTTTCAGAAAAGCTCAGATTGAAGACATTCATGGCATTATAAGTAATAAAATAAAAGAGCTATTTGAGACGGAAGAGTTTCTGAATGAATTTGCGGACAGCATCTCTACTCTACTAGTAGATAAAGTTAATGAGCAAATATCAAACCTTCAAAGTAACATAAGCGCCCTGGGGGAAGAAAATAAGGAGCTGAAGCGCGAGGTTGAGGTAATGAAGACCACCATCTACAAAATGAATAAATCTGCTGATGATCAAGAGCAATATAGCAGAAGAAATTGCTTGCGTATATTTGGAATCACCGAAAAAAGTAGAGAAAATGCTGAGGACATCGTAATCAATGTGTTCCAAAATAAAATGAAACTGCCAATATCAAAGGACGACCTCGAGCGAACACACAGAATTGGAGCTGTTAAGGGAAATAATCAGAATAAAAGACCGATTATAGTGAAATTTCTCTGCTACAAAAAGCGCCAAATGGTGTTTAACAATAAGAAACTTTTAAAAACAACAGGTGTTACAATTAGGGAAGATCTAACAAAGACTAGAGCTAACATCCTCAAAAATGCGGTTAATAAGTGCTCAACAAAAAATGTGTGGACTTCTGACGGAAGAATTTTTATAAATCATGAAAACAGTATCCGTATTGTTACTTCACAGAATGAACTGGACAAAACTTTTCAATAATCGAGCACAAAGACTACAAAGAGTGTTATCGTGTTGGCACATTTATGGGTAGATATGTTTTATATTAATTTCTTTTCACTTTAATTTTTAGTTAAATACAAATACTTACAGCTTGGAGTCTTATGTTTGTTTATATTTCATTTTTATTTTAATTTCTTATAGTGTTTAATTGGTTTACAACTGTATATTGTTGGTTTTTTTAATGGCGAAGGAATTTAAATTTGTACATATAAATATTCGATCATTAGTTAAGAGTTTAGTTGAATTGAGAGATCACGTTATTATTAATGGGTGTTATATTTTAGCAATTAGCGAAACATGGTTGAAGGATGATATAATAGATCAAAATATTGAATTGCCGGGATATAAAATAGTATGTAAGGATAGATTACACAAACGGGGAGGAGGTTTAGCGCTTTACATTCTGAATTCTTTATAAATCAGTGTTATTCCTACATCTGATTTAATTGAACAACTGTGGATCAGGCTTAAAATTAACAAAAAGCAATATATTTTTGGTGTCGTATATAGGCCACCTGATGTACTCTATGATCAGTTTTTAGAGGTGGCTTGACAGCACTATTTCTTTTCTGATTACAGACTGTGATGAATTGTTTTGTACCGGCGATTACAATTTTAACATGCTTGACTTAACCGATGTAAAAACTCAAAAAATGCAATCTTTAATTGACAGCTACAATTTAAAACAAATAATCAAAATGCCAACTAGGTTAACTGCTAAAACAGCTACACTTTTAGATTTAATTATAGTACCGAATAATAAAATAGTACGAGATTGTGGTGCTTCGGACTTTGGCTCGACGGATCACCAGATCGTGTACTGCACATACAAGCACTTCGATGAGCAAAGTTTTAATACTGATTTATCGTTATTGGATTTATCTGGTGTGTTTCGTATGGATAATATTAATGATAAAGTAAATTATATTACAGAAAAATTAATTCAACTTTTTGATAAACATGCACCCTATACCTACTCCAGATTCACAAAACCGCCTGCTCCATGGCTCACCGATAATATTAAACTGATTATAAATCTTAGAGATAAGGCGTTAAAAAAATTTAAAGAAACTATGAAACCGTCGCACTGGGATTATTACATGCAACTACGTAATTATGCAACACAGGCAATAAGAAATGAAAAAAGGGCATTTTTTGAATACGAGCTTAAAAATGCAGATACTAAAACATTTTGGTCAAAACTTTCAAAATACAATATTCATATTAAAGCTAAACCAGAAATACCAGCATCACTGAAAGATCCCAACAAGATTAATGATTTTTTTGTTAATTCAGTACCGACAGTTGGCAACAATACAATCCCAGCAGTAAATTTTTATAGTGAAAATCGACTCCTTAATGAAAATATCTCGTTTAAATTTAAACAAGTGAATGAGGAAGAAGTTCTTAGCGCCATTAATAAAATCAAAACAAATGCTGTTGGTGGTGACGGACTAGACATAGGTATGGTGCGCTTATGTTTATCTCACATGTTACCCTACATATGTCATATAATAAACTTTTGTTTAAAAGAAGGAGTATTTCCAGAAAATTGGAAGCTAGCTCTGATAACGCCCGTGCCAAAGAATAATAACCCCAGTGAATTGAGAGATTTTCGGCCCATTAGTATTTTACCTGTATTGTCAAAAGCTTTAGAAAAATAATGGAGTTGCAAATAAGGACTTATTTAGAACAGTTTCATATACTTCCTAATACACAGTCTGGATTTAGACCGGGGTATAGCTGTAGTTCTGCTCTTCTTAACATCACGGATGACATTATTTCAGAAACTGACAACAGCAAATTAACTCTTCTTGTATTGCTTGATTATAGTAAGGCATTTGATACCCTAAATCATGAAGTACTTATTGCTATTCTAAAGTATATTGGATTTGGCACTACCTCCGTTAATCTATTTAGAAATTACTTGAGTAATAGAAAGCAAGTTGTTAAAATTGACCAATGCACTTCTGGTGTTCTGGAGTTGAAGTCGGGAGTCCCGCAAGGCTCTATATTGGGACCGTTACTTTATACTATTTATACATTAACTTTTTCGAAACATTTGCAGTTCTGTTTATCTCATCAATATGCCGATGATACACAAATATATATATATCTTTTCAAGCAGATGTTGTAGTGTCAACTTGTTCTAAAATTAATGAAGACTTAAGCAGCATAGTAGAGTTCTCAAAAAATCATTCATTAGCTATTAATGCCTCAAAAACGAATGCTATTTTATTTGGACCAAGTCGGTTAAAAGAAGCGGTAGCACCGAGTGTATCTGTTTCAGTTGGAGGTCAACCTGTAGTTCTCGCTGATGTTGTAAAGAATTTAGGATTAACAATTGATAGTAATTTAAAATTTTCTTATCATGTTGTACAAATTTTAAAGAAAGCCTACGGTACACTTAAATGTTTATACCCGTATAGACATTATCTGTCAATAAAGACTAAAACTAATTTGTGTGAATCTCTGGTTCCTTCTTATCTTAATTATTGTGATGTGGTGTACGGCCCTTGTTTAGGTGCTATGGATAAACTTAAATTGCAGCAGATTCAGAGATCTTGTCTACGTTATATTTATGGGGTGAGAAAATATGATTCTATATCTCATAAACTTAGAGATACTGGTTGGCTGACCACATATAACAGGCGGGTATTGCATACAGCTTATATGTTTGTCAATTTAATAAATAGTAAGTGTCCAGCTTATCTGTAGGAAAAAGTTGATTTTAGGTCTGATGCCCATGGTATTAATTTACGTCCAACATCAACAATAAGCATTCCGAAACATAAGACAGAGAGGTATAAATCATCATTTAGCTACCAAATTGCTGAT
The DNA here is from genome assembly GCA_940337035.1 of Agriotes lineatus. NCBI lineage: Eukaryota > Metazoa > Arthropoda > Insecta > Coleoptera > Elateridae > Agriotes > Agriotes lineatus. Next base: position 60,418 of record CALNHX010000808.1, read on the forward strand.
GTCCTAAATAAACTGAAACCTGAATTTAGGTCTAAAAGCCCTGTTTTCTTCAAAAACGCCTATAAAAAATATTTACTGTCCTTACAGGTGTAAGGTGCTAATCCTGACACACGTTCTTCCTCCATGCCTACTTATTTGCTTAGTTCTTAATTATGGTTACTATTACTTTATTAATTAGAATTTAAGCCAATTATTTATTTTCTTAATTTTGCGATTGCTACATATCGAATTCACTTTTTCCTATTAATTAATTATTTATATTTACGTCAAGGTTAGATGTAAGAACAGCAATGCTGAATCTCGCCTTGTGAGTTCATATTTATGAATAAAAGACTATTATTATTATTATTATTATTATTATTATTATTATTATTAACACGGAAACACAAATATTATTTCTAGAAACAACAGTTTTTCTTAATTTGCTTAATTAAAACATAAACAAAAATAGTTTTTTCCACCATAAATAGTAATTGATTGAATTGATACACAGACAAAGATAGTTTTCTTATATACCTACTAAAATGTAAAAATAAAAATAAACATAATAAGCAATCGCACAAAAACATAATTTAGGAAAACAGGTCATAATTACTAGCTTCGCATAACACAATGTGGTTAGAAATTTTACAAATTGGACGTACACTAGCTGCTCTAGTTCCACTCTTACTGCACTACCGCGAGTTATAGTTTGATCGTAACCAGCTTTGAAGGATGTAATGGAAGTAGCATTAACTATCTCATCTGGCAATCTGTTCCGAGCTCAAAAAAGTGTGTTTGACAGAAAATGTTGATGAGCTGTCCTTCACAACTTTCACTTTGATAGCTTGAACCAGTGTCCCTTCAAACGTTCGCCACGGTTACATTCATACAGATGAGATAGATCGCAAGAAAATCTTGCTTAAGAATGGGATTATTATTATTATTATTATTACTATTACAGTTAGGCGGCATAGCCGATTACACTGTATCTTAAACACACGTACAAACAATAAAGAACTATACACATAATATCAATAAGCATAACTAATAATACACAATTGAATAATTTTATATAATATTAACTACAAAAACGGCGTCAAATAAAAGGAAAAAAGTATCTTCTTGATAGATAACATTTTATATTCAGAGTCACAACTGCAAAATATTTAGATCATCACATGCGTTTTTAAAAGCATTTAACGTTGGTGCGTTGACGATGTGTCTGGGGAGAGTATTCCATGTGGTCGTAACTCTATTTGAAAAAAAGTGCTGGCGGCATAGTTTGTGAAAACTTTCACGCACTAGTTTAAAGTTATGACCACGCAATCGTTCATCACTGTTCAACACAAAGATATTCACTTCGACAGAATAGTGGCCATGCAGGATTTTATATGCTTCAAGATTAGTCAATACAAAATCTCCTCGTAATCGTCTTTCATCTAATGTGGTTAAGCGTAGTTTTTTCAGGCTAGTATCACAGTCAAACAATCTATGTGTAAATATCATCCTTGTAGCCGTTCGCTGAACTCCTAGAATAGTAGTTTCTGATCTTTACTATAGTTCGGGGACCATATTGCGACAGCATACTCGATTATAGGTCTTATGTAACCTTTATAAAGTTGTAGACCAAGTGAAGGATCGGCAGGCTTGGCATCAGTTGTGTTGCTTGCGAGCTTGAGCAATACACGGAACAATATGACCACGACACCAGATGCCGGGTGACAATATACCAAATAATAAGTGGCAACGCTGAATGCTCCTTGCTATACGCCCCTATAGTCAGTCACAATACTCGCAGTGTATTGTTCCAAGTGTTATTAGTTCGATAATATGTACAGTATTTGTTTGGCGGTTTCTGTGTACCTGATTTTACATACTACCTACGCTGCTACATGGGCATCAAATATTTAGGACTATTTGACATAAAAACTTTTTTTCCTTTGGTACAACCCAAAGTATGCTTTCATTTCCGATTGTTTTTACAAATGTAGAACTTTTAAACCGATTTCCTCCATCTAGGCTTCGCAATTTTTAATTCCCGTCTTAGTTGCGATTTTTTTTATCTCAAGTCGACACACATATGGTACGATCATGTATATTTTAGGGGAAACTTATATAAAGCAGCCCTTTTATATACAGGCTAGGCATTTTATGTAATTTCGTAAATTGCTTTAAACGCATGTCCATTTTTCTAATATTTGTCGATATTAAACATATCGGTGAAATCGTTGTCATGACATAGAACGACTAGGCATTTTATATAATGACTGTACGATTGCAGGTAATACGTTAAGTTTAAAGTTGAAGGTTACGCTAAATAAACCGCTTTCACTGATTTTCACATAAGACTGTGTCGTTCTAACTTGTTTATGTTAGTTGCAGCCTTTGATCGTGTGTGTTATAAATATCTTTCTCGTGTATTCATTTTGTAATTCTGTGTATGTTGTAAATAATAATTAAATATTCATTTTCTAATTTTATGTTATTAGTTAAGTCAGCAAATTATCGCTGATCTCTGGTGATGATTCCACCAGTCGCTGCCTGATGCCGGCAATGAGTTCGCTTATCATAAATAATTATAAAATTTGCTAGGGATTGTTTGGCGATGAGTTGGAGTACGCTCACATTTTGCAGTAAGTCTATTTGGCAATGAGTGCTACCCTTACTTTTAAAAATACATATAATGATTTCGGAGGCTTTCCTGGCCATTGTCATTAAGTAACAAACAGCTTCCAGGATTGGACCTGGTCATTATATACAGTGTGTCCCAGGATTGATGTTACAAGAGGTGAGATAGACCAAACATTTTTGAATTTTATTTTAAGATCGTGGTATTAGGTCCTTCTTGATCTGAAGAGAATTTTAAGAATATTTTCAGTTTTTGAAAAAAACAAGTCGGCCTTGACAGTGAAGCGAAAACTATTTTCTTTTCATGTAAACTACCCTTTTTGTTCATGATACGGCAAAATTTTACCAAGAAAAGTTGTTCCGAATGATAAACTATGAGAATATACAAAATTTCAGGAAGATCTACCTCCTTTGATTAAACTTATTTTTAGATTTAAAAAAAAATTGTATTTTCTTTTCAGGTAAGCTACCCTTTTCGTTTATAATACGGCAAAATTTTATTAAGAAAAGTTGTTCAGAATGAAAAATTATGTCCGTATACAAAATTTCAGGAAGTTCTACCTACTTAGATCAAACCTTCATTTATAATAAATACAATTTTAAGTGTTTAATTTAAGTAGGTAGATCTTCCTGAAATTTTGTATAGGCTCATAGTTTATCATTCGGAACAACTTTTCTTGGTAAAATTTTGCCGTATCATGAACAGAAAGGGTAGTTTACCTGAAAAGAAAATAGTTTTCGCTTCACTGTCAAGGCCGACTTCTTTTTTCAAAAACTGAAAATTCTCTTCAGACCATGCAGCACCTAATCACGCAAACTGAAAATAATATTCAAAAATGTTTAGTCCATCTCACCTCTTGTAACATCAATCCTGGGACACACTGTATAATGCCTAGGTAATACATGAAAACTTTTCTTAAGAAATGCATTAGATAAATTAACTAGACATTATATAAAATGGCTGATTTATACAAGTTGCCTGTAACATATTATACCAGCCCAAACACATAAGTATTTGTACTGTGCATAATGTTATACCTACTGAAGTGTTCGTTATGCGAACATATTAAGAATCCCTTCTATTGTCAAAAGATTATAGTCTCTACTTGTAATACGTAATATTTATGCCAAGAAAGCGTATCCTGTTTGTTTAATACTTGTTTCGTTAAATGAGATAACGCGTTTAAAGTGAAAGAAGTGTGTAACAGATAATTTCATACCTGAACTTTATAACACCATGGCGAAACGAATTCAAGCTGTTATTGCTGCTAAAGAGGACGTAATGCAGTTTTAAACTATAATTTCGATACTATTTTGTTTTGTAAAATTACAGTAAGAATTCATATGTGTTACATAAATATGTTTACGTTATTAAAACATACTACTAGTTTCTGATACTATACTGGTCCTCGAAGCCGGACAACTCGGCGCCGCCATCTCGGCGCGGGGCCAGCTCGGCGCCGGGACAACTCGGCGCAGAGCCATCTCGGCGCCAGCCAACTCGGCGCGAGGCCATCTCGGCGCCGAATTCAAATTTGCAAACTACATTGTGCACTACGTAAGAAAATTATTATCAAAAAATAATATATAAAGTGATCGCCAAATAGCTGTCATGAAATGAAAAAAAAATTATTGAGAATTTCTTGGAAAATCAAACACTGACGACTAGAGGTGGTTGCAAAGTGATTACAAATGAGCCAAACAAAAGTTGTCACATGACTTCCGTTATCAGTAAAATTTTACGTTTTTTTTTTAAATAATTACGAAGCATGAATTTACTAGTCAAGATAGAGACACATTTTACGAAAAAAAGTTTTCTGGCCTTGAGATTGTTCAGTCAGCTAAAACTACCACACAATAAAAAATCTCATTGAAATCTTGATTAAATTCCGAAAAATAGCACTTTTTGGTTTTTTTACACAATTTTGAAAAACGCCATCTTCTAAGTAAAGTGCTTTTTATATGACAAATATTTCTTTAATGTTTATTTTCCAAATCAAAGAATTTTATTTTTAACATTTTTTTATTATGAAATAAAAAACTTTTTGAAAAATGTTTGTTTTTCCATAGCCGTCTTTGTTAAAAGTAAAATTCTTTGATATGGAACCTAAACATAAAAGATAATGTGAGAGATCAAAGTTGGCAGAGGTTTTTTAAATTTGGTATAGGAACCTAGATGTTGATTCTAAACAACTTCTCTTAATAACTTTTTGTCGTATTTGCTACATAAAAGACACGCTACTCTACAGTAATAGTTATTTACCTAACAATTTCGTAATTTTCCCGAATGAACACTTTGTTTGCAGCACGACCGAAGGGAGTGCTGCATGTAGTGCGAATTCGAGAAAATTTTTCCCGAAGGAGTTAGGTACAATGTTTTTTGTAACGAATAACTGAAAATATTTTTAAAAAAATTATTATTTAGTGTTTTACTAATTTACTGAGTTGACAGCACAAATCACTAAACTTTTATACCTATCCTACGCACCTTTTAGTTTTTGTTGACGTTTACAGCGCCTCTGGTGTTTGCAGGCGCAATTAAACCAACGAGGGACAATCCTCTATATAATAAAGGAGAACGATCCAGACGTGTGTGTCCCGAGGGCCCCCTTGGAGAGGGGCAGAACCCCGAGGGCCCTTTTAGAGATGGGAGGAGCCCCGAGGGCCGCCTTGGAGAGGTGCGAAGCCCAAGGGCCCGCTTTGGGGAGGGACGGAGCCCCGAGGGCCAACTTGGAGAGGAGCGGGGCCCTGAAGGACCGCTTGGAAAGGGGTGGAGCCCCAACGGCCCGCTTGAAAATGGGCGGAGCCCCGAGGGCCCCCTTGAAGAGGGGCGGAGCCCCGAAGGTTTCCTTAGAGATGGGCGAAGCCCCGGGGACCGCTTTTGAGAGGGGCAAAGCCCCTATGGCCCCTTGAAGAGGGGCGGATCCCCGAGAGCTCCCTTGGAGAGGGGCGGAGCCCCGAGGACCGCTTGGAAAGGGGCAAAGCCCCAAGGGCCCCTTTGGAGATGGGCTGCGCCCCGAGGTCCCCCTTGGAGAGGGGCGGAGCCCCAGAGGCCCCTTTGAAGATGGACGGAACCCCAAGAGCCCCCTTGGAGATGGGCCAACGTAATAGGCCTAAAAATGGTGGTAAATTGAATAGAATAGACCGCGCTAAGCGCGCGCAGCCCCGTTTATTATAAAAATTTACAAAAAACACAATTCCCCTAGTTTCTTTTTGAAAAGTAAAAAACACCGCAGTGCGAGAAAAGTAACTTTCGGCGTATCGGGTTGACCGGGAAATATGAATTTTGAAGTCATGAGTACAAAAAATAGTGTTTTTGAAAACTTTCAAGGCATATTTGATTTTTCAAAACTGAACTGCTGTTAGAAATTTGCCTTTAACCAAGCAGGGCTGAACCCCAAAAAAATGAAAATTTAAATCGAGAATTTTTTATCTTTTACAAGAGTCGTTTCACCTATCCGGGGACACACTGTATATACAGGGTAATTTTTAAGTTGATTCTTTCCTTTTGCCAGGATATAAAGCTAAAAAAAGTAAGCCATTTACCACTTTTGCGAAATATCAAAACTAACGGAGGTACAAGGTGTTAAAGTTTCAAAGTATGAACTAAAATTACTTAACGAAAATTAAACTAAACTTAATCTAACTTAAATGATCAAAATTATCAGCATTTGCTTCTACACACACATTTCGCGTATAAGAGTGATGCGGCAGCGGCATTTTGACGACACTCCCAGTAAATAATAAGCATATTCACTCATTCATTATTTTCATAAACATGAGTCATTATTGCAGCAATAACATTAAGAAAATTACAATGGAAGACTAGTTGACAGATCATTGCTTGACAACAGAGATAAACAAAAATAAAATTGTCCAGCCGCCTTTGCGCCCAAGTTTAGTTTTTAATTTGAAACTTTAACAGCCTGTACCTCTGTTAGTTTTGATATTTCGGAAAAGTGGTAAATAAAAAAAATACTTATTTTTTAGCTTTATTTCCTGGTAAACGGAAAGAATCAACTTAAAAATCGCCCTGTATATAAATATGTATAAATATATATATATATATATATGCAAAACGTCAAACTCGCCTCCAAAAGCATACGTCGAAACGAAGAACTGGCCTCATTTTTGGAGGCCAGTACGAAAAATCGGAGGCGACTAGGTATCCCCATGTATAAGTGTTCCATTCAACAGATGGTGCAACAAGCATCGATTTAACAGATTTTTTGGTGGAGGTGAGTTTGACAGTACACATATTCAGTTATACACTTCAGTTTGTAGAGGTTATTCTAGATGGCGCGACCATGTAATACACATATACACCTAACAAGGTGCGCCAGTAGTACTCGCCTCTATCTATGAAACATACTGTTACGCCTCAGAGACTTGGCAAACGCGCACGGGGGCTTATCGCTAGTAATGGATTTAAGTAAATTCAATACAACCGCATGTCACTGGACTTTTAATACAGGATCCGTCAACGATGCGGGGTGGGAAATATCTCTAAAACTAGAAGATTTACATTAAAATAGCTTATATAAAAGTTGAAGGTACGAAAGTGTTGCATATTACTAAAATATTTCTGATTATACAGGATGGCTCAAAAAGTGTGGAGAACCAAAGTTATTACTCTATATTTAGGAAGGTTAAAAGCTTTGCATTGAAATACCAATAGTTTTAATGTAAATTTGTATGGGTCTAACATCAACTGTTTTGGAGATGTTACCGATTTTATGCACAAAATGCTAAACTTCAGGCAGCTGCTGTAGATACTGAAATAAAAATAAAACATTACGTTTTTTGTGAATTACCTTTCGAGTGTAAAATGGTGATTCTCGGCATTCATACTATACAAGGTGTCTGCAAATTTCATGATTTCAAAGGTTTTTAAAGGAAACGCACAAACTAGGTTGAGAAAATAAAAATCCAGCCATTGCTGACACAAAAACCGAGAAATGTTATTAACATAGGTGTAGTAACAATATCAAAGTGGGTCTAGGACAACTCGGCGCCGCCATCTCGGCGCGGGGCCAGCTCGGCGCCGGGACAACTGTTAATAACTATCTAGTATAAAAGTCCCAAGGAATAATATTAATTTTCTGTTAGCTAATGTTAACAATATTATTAGTTATTGATCACATTACTGATTTAATGCGCCTTTCAGATTAGCTTTAAAAGATTTTAATGATAAATTAAAGAAGTCAAAGTCGTATGTGTTTCCCATTCGTTTCATCCTATTAATCGGCCCATGTATGTATATTTGGAAGTATGCACTGAAATATATAATAATCTTTTTACTCCGAGTTTCCTTGCAGGTATGTAAAAATTGAACATTCCAAGAAAATTGCTGCAATCCAAAATCTCATTGATGACTTTGTAAAGAATGCATAGGTCATAATATCATTGATAAGGGGCTTGTACCATTTCATTTTATGTACCAACCATTTTGAAATTTCTGCTATTTATGGTATTTAGGGGTAAAAGCAACACTAGGCAAAACACAAAGATGCAGTCTCTGAGTATCGGGTCTCTGGAATGCTTTGAATAGCATAAAGAGTGCTGAATTTTCTTATCTAATTACTTTAACAGTTTGACCTGACATATATACATTTTTTTTAAATTAAATCAAAACGTTAGACATAAAAAATACCTAACAATATCAGGTTGGCATATCTAAGTAACGATGTAACAATAATTGTTATTGTTATTCACAATTTTAAGTCATCATTGTCAGATGGATTTTTAGAGCACCTTGACAGGATTTAGATTTTCACAATTAAAATTATCAGTAAATTAGATGCTGTGAGCATTAATTTTACACAGTCCTATAAGGTACAGAGTTTTTTATGGAAAATGATAACATCCTTCAAAATTCATAAGAATAAAGAAGTTGAGTTCTTTTAAGTTTACTCCTTTATTACTTAATGAATTAAGGATTAAAATTTTTTAACAGTTTTCCCAAGCTGCATTAACGGTCCCCTACCTCGTAAAGTTCAACGCGCGTCATTCCACATAGAGAAATATAGCCTGAAACGCCGCGGGTGTCAGGGCCACCGTATATCTCTTTCCGAAACCCAATCATGTGGCACACCGTTAACGACATACTGGATGATGAAGTTAGGATCACGCCTTCAATAACTGTCTTAGTTTCCCTATTTCCTCATACGTGGTTTCGGTACGCAATTTTTAAAGCGACTGGATGGGCCGCCCGCCACTTGCCAGGTCTAGGAATTGAACCCCGTATTGTGTCACAGGAGCCGAGCTCCCTAACCGCTCGATCATCCCCCCCCCCCCTTCAACGTACTATAGAGAAAACGCACAGTTTTGGAATCACCTGTATATATCGCAGGCATAAAGCAAATTTAGTCAAATGATCTTTGCCTAGGTATATGCTAAATGCTAAAAACATAGGACACAAGACTGACTGGACTCAACGTCGACAGTGGACACTACGGCGACCGTGGACAAAACGCCGACCGTTGAAGTAAAAAACAAACAAAGGCTGTAACTAACCTATCTTTGCCAAATTTTGCTATATGACTGACATTCAGCTAAATGATGATTTGTCTAAATTTGCTTTATTCTTACGACATATACTCGTATATAACAAATTCCGTGTAACGGAGTAGTAATATTTTTTTGCTTACATGAAATAATTTAATATCGATTAATCTCGTTTGGCAAACACTTGCAGTTACACTTGCAGTTACTACCGTTCCTAGCAGGGCTGCCAACTCTGGATTTTTTTCCTTAATAGAAATTTTAAAAAATAGTAATAGATTTGGCAGTTTGGGTAATAGACTAATAATAATTTAAATTGTACTCAAATCCGTCAAAATCATCAGTTTTTTATGTTAGCGTTAACTTTTGAACTCGGTCTTTAACCTCTGTAGACTAACTATGGAAAGTTATACTATCCATTCACAAAACTCATGAACTGGCAAAACTCTTTCAAGTTGGTACCTTGTTTAAATTCTGTTTTGGAACTTCTGCTTGTTGATTTTGGCAGCACTGAAATTTTTGAAATTTAATAACTTGACTTATGTCACACTTTCTTGTAAAAATATAATCTCCAAAATTCTTTGATTTTTGTGCATACATTTCAATTGATTGAATTAATTTGAAAAAATGCACTTTGAAATGTATTTACATGTATTATAATTATTTAAGTTCATGTTTTTTAAACTTCGCTAAACTTTTGACACATGCAACATAACCTAACTTTAAATATTATTAGAAATCACTAGATCCGAAGTACATTCCAAAAAACAACTGTAATTTCCAGGTACACTCAGCAAATAGGTATTTAAAAAGTTTGACATTGACAGTTCACGAGTTTTGCGAATGGATTATATAGCCCATTTTTTATATGGAAATGCAAATTGCGAAATTCTAAGGTAACAATTGGCAACAAGCATTATCACTAAACTGATTTGTGTTGGTACATTATTTTTGCAGTGAGGTTAGATTTCATGTTGAGTGGTTGACATTTAATTATTTTAAATTTTATTTGTGTCTATTATAAACTTGAAATCTGATTTTATAAATTAGGACTGAGGACAGATTCAGTTTATAACAAACAGTACTACAATTTAAAATAATTAAGATGTCAACCAGTCAACATGAAACCTAACCTCACTGCAAAAATAGTAACCAGAAACGTATGTACCAACACAATTCTATCAATTGGCAATGCGTTCCCTGCATTTCATATGAAAAAAATTGACCATATAATAGCGATGACTATTTACTTTACACATGAGCCGACCCATTTTTCAAAAGTTTGCTTTCCTGCGATTGCTCCATGCCGAGCACAGTTCAAAAAATTATACAAGTACAAGCTAATAGTGTTAAATTGGCCCTTTATTATAAAAAACAACATAAATTTATATAATCTGTTAATGTTTAACTAAAACATATTACCTACAGATTTTTTCCAACATAAAAAAATAAATTTAATAGAAACGTAATAGAATAGTAATAAAAATTGCAAAACGTAATAAATCTTGCTTTAAAAGTTATAGCGTAATAGGTGCGAGTAAAAAGTAATAAATCTGTTACTATAGTAATAGCGTTGGCAACACTGGTTTTTAGAGCAGTGTTGCCAGACGTTGATAAGAACTGGCGGTGGAATAATCGCTAACAAAGCGGGAGATTTGAACTTAGAAACGATAGAATGATGAGGGTTCAACAATACAAATAAAAACTGAAAGACACGAACATTAGAACCTATTTTTATATTGTAAAAAAGTGGTTTTAGATATTTTCCTATACAACGACAATAACTTGAAGTAGAAACTATACCAGAATCGAAAAGTGATTCCGATTTCTCGTTCATGTTATAATTATGGCGGTTTAACAATTGTTTAGTCACATTCAAATCATAACAAGCATTGCTACTTAAATAATTTTTACTGTGTAAAAGACTTACAATAATGTTCGTAGCAACCCATTTCTTTGTTTCGTTTTCATTAAATTTACTTGTTGGAAAGTTGTTTCTACATTTGCGGAACAATTTGGAAAACATGATCGATTGAGGGCCAAACAGCTTAAATTTGAATATACGATGTACGATATTCTTGATTTTTAATATTCGCCCGAAATGTATCACCTAAAAAGAAAAGGGGTCAAGGTTAATATTTTTCGGGATAACCTCCCTGCAAAGGATTATATTCTGGCTATTTCAAGCATTTTTAGGGGAGGACGGGAGGATATAATTTCAGTTCTATTGTACAAATGTAAAATAGTTTTCAATTAAGTTATAAAAACCTCTTTGTTGTTTTAATAGTCATTAATATGTGTTACATCTTGCTCCGATCGTTGCTGATGGTTTTTTTGTCACGACAATTTTTTATCCACTGGCTTTTATTTGACCACAGTTAAATTGTAGCCACTGTTATTTTTTGCCCACAGTTAATTTTTAGGCATGGTTGTTTTTTGGAACGACTATTTTTTAGCCACGGTTATTTTCCATCACTTTTAATTTTTAGCCATAGTTATTTTTCAGGTTATAATTTCACGCCGTGGTTATTTTTTGCACCGATTATTTTTTACCCATATTTTCTAGTCCCGGTTAATTTTCAGCCAGGGTAGTAGATTTTGGCTGCTATTTTGGAGCCACGGTTATTTTTTGGCTACGGTTATCTTTTAGTCCCTGTTAATTTCAGCCACGGCAATTTTTAGTCACGGTTAATTTCACGCCACGGTTATTTTTTTGCAACTATTTTTAGCCACAGTTATTTTCTAGTCAAGACTAATTTTCAGGCAAGGTATATCTTGGCTACAATTTTGAAGCTACGGTTATTTTTTGGCCACGGTTATCTTTTAACCTCTGTTAATTTTCAGCCACGGCTATTTTTAGTCATGGTTAATTTCACGCCACGGTTATTTTGTTTTAACGACTATTTTCAGCCAGAGTTATTTTTTAGTCACGGTTTTCAGCCAGTGTATATTTTGGCACCTGATATTTTGAAGCCATCGTTATTTTTCGGCTACGGCTTTTTTTAGCCTCGGTTATTTTTTAGCCACGGTTATTTTTTAGCTACGGCTATTTTTTGGTCACGGTTAATTTCACGCCACTATTATTTTTTTGCAACAAATTTTTAGCAGCGGTTACTTTCTAGTCACGGTTAATTTTCAGCCCGGGTATATTTTAGCTATTGTTATTTTTAAGCCACGGTAATTTTTCGACCACGGATTTTTTTAGCCACAGTTAAATGTTAATCTTGATTATTTTTTTGCCACGGCTACTTTCCAGTCACTGTTAATTTTTAGCCACGGTTATCTTGTAGGCTTTTAGTCACGATTCATTTCACGCCACTGTTATTTTGTTGCAACGTCTATTTTTAGCCAATGTAATTTTTTAGTCACGGTTTTCAACCAGTGTATATTTTGGCTACGGATTTTTTTAGCCACGATTATGTTTTAGCCACGGTTATTTTTTAGCCACGGCTATTTTTTGGTCACGGTTAATTTCACGCCACGGTTATTTTTTTGCAACGACAACTTTTTAGCCGCGGTTATTTTCTAGTCACGGTTAGTTTTCAACCACGGTATATTTTGGCTACTGATTTTTTAAGCAATGGTTATTTTTTGGCTACTGCTTATTTTAACCACAGTTATCTTTTAGCCTAGGTTAATTTTTGGCCAAGGTTATCACTTCGGTTAATTTCACGCCTTTGTTTTTTTCTGAAATAATGAATTTTTAGGCCCCGTTATTTTCTAGTCACAGTTACATTTTAGCTATTGCTATTTTTCAGTCACGGTTTTTTTGTGGCCACGTTTATTTTTTAGCCTGGTGAAATTTTGGTCACGGTCACGGTCACGTTAATTTTTAACCGGGGTATTATTTGGCCTTTACATCGGCCTTCGAAATACTCTGATCTATTTGATTTGCTTGTGTAATATCATCGGCTACCCGATAATCTTTAGACCCGATTGTAGATTCCACTACATTATAGATAATTATATTTAACGTTCTTTTGTTTCGTTAGTGATTTCATTGTTACATAAGCATCGTCTGATAGCATGTCAGGTGTGGGTAACGATTTTTGAGTTCGTCCCCTTCAGCTGTTTATCATTTGTGTTTCAGCTTGAGAACTTCCATTTATTTTGGCGCACACAATTTTCACGGCGAGATATAGGTTTCCGCTATAGATCAGTAGGGACAGCTAGCGTCGGTCCCTTTGAGGTTCTTATGTCAAGTTTTAAAACCAACATGGCTATGTTGGCGGTCCTTCACTAACTTGTCACTAGATAGCGCTAGTAGAAAAAGCGCTAAAATTTGAAGATTGACCACATGCAAAGACTATCCTGTCGATTCTGACGGTAGTAACTACGAGAAAAATGAATAATATGCCGTTTTCTACCTTTAAATATTTGTATAAATGACACATTAAGACAGTATGTCCCCGGATTGAGTTTGCAAGAGGGACAACTTTTTATTTTTAATTTTTCGTAGAAGTCATTCTTTATAATAGTTTTAGCTTCTTATAAAAACCATAGTGCCATGGAGAAATTTGACATTTGATATACGGGGTGTTTATAAATTATGAAATGTGAAAATAGCAAAAGAGAGAAGTATCTTTAATTTTGATATTAGAGGAAAATGTTATAAGAAAAAGTTGTTTGTAATGAAAGAATAAGTCTAAATACAAAACTTCAGCTTTATACTAATAACTTGTAATTTTTTGTTTTAAGCAATGCAAAATCATAATGGTCAGGTATTAAATTTTTTTTTTACTTTATATAAGGTATATTTTTCATTTTGTAGTACAAATAGGAACTAAACAAAAGTAAAGAGTATAAATCCACGTTTAACAACAACAAACTGTCATAAATGGCTACAGCTGATTTTCGCACCGGCGCTTACGGAAAGCGAGTGCCGCGCCGCGGTAGGTAAATTTGTGAAGGACCGCCAAACCACCGACATGCGTACTGGAAATCTGACATCAAAATTAAGCTAGCTGTCCTTACAGATTGATGTTTATACTGTGTATAGATTGGCGTTGCTAAGAAGTTGCACATCAATACGAAAGGGGCAGCACCAGGTAGAATGCAATGGCAAGCAGCATTTATCACAAATGCATATTTCTTTTTCACAAGAAAGTAGCTTATCTAGGGAGAAACGTTTGAGTTGACCTGGTAACACTGTCCGGCCGTTATTCTTTCAATCCTGCTGCTTGTGACAGTCAAATTTGGTTTCAAACCTGGGCGTATTCAGACGACACAGCAGTTGTACAACTGTTGAGTGAAATTACCCTGAATGCGACCGCTCACTTAGCCGCTCAGTTGTAGCGGTCGCCATTTTATGTAGCGCATTTCAAAACCGCTCAGTAAAATTGACGTGTTTACCGCGCAAAACAAATTTAAATAAAGAGCATTAGCTTATTATTGTTAGATAGTGTCTACATTATTACCTACTTTCCTACTACACCAATTACCCTTTAATTTATATTACTAATCTCATCTAATAATGTTTACTTCTTCATTTGAACAAAATATAAAGATATTACACTTTAATTTGTTATTGATAGTATCATCGCTCATAAAAGATTTGTTTATTTGGAAATTCGAATATAAATGTAAATACATTATTTATTTTACGCAGTTGATTTGTAACTCTTTAACACAAAAACACAACATTCAGCTGTATTTATAGGTTCAAATAAACAACTTTGACAGTTAGCTCAACGTAAATTGAAGAAGACCATTCAGCAAACCTACATCGCTCAAACTGAGCGCTTGCTCAGCTCTCACTCAACAGTTGTGTCGTCTGAATGCGCCCACTGTTAGGCATGGATGTGATCAGCGGTTCCAAAACAATCTTCCCTCTTCCTCCTTAGTCATGGCTTCTTGTGTGATGCATATGCCGATTTATAATTATTCTGTGTATCTGTATCTTTCCCCGTTGTCTGGTGTTCTAACAGTTCCCTCCATATTGGTTCCCAATAGCTTAGTAGCGTCTATCCATCTCTGCGGCGATCTCCCTCTTTTTCTTTTGCCTTCTTGCAAAATTTTCCATAGTCGATCCCACTTAATATTATCGAACGCTTTAGCGTAATCCGCAAAGCACAAGTAAAGCGGCACGTAGTACTCTCTGACTTCTATTGTATGCCGTACATTTAATATCTGTTCTCGAGCAACACGGCCTTTTACAAATCCAGCCTGTTTTGGGGCAATTTACCATGAGACGTATGCGCTGATTGTTGCTTGGAGAATGTACAACATCATATTGCTGACATGCGGAATTAGTGCTATTAGGCGAAAATTATCGTACTTGGTTGTACCTACTCCCTTTCTTGTGGAGTGGTATTATTACGGATGTTGTCCAGTCTTCTGGCCATTTTTCCGTATTCCAAATTTGTTGACATAGTTGGTGTATTATTTTGATACCATTTTCTGGAATTTATTTTAGAATTTCGGCTGTCACAGTGTCGCTTTACCGGTTCCCAGCTTTTTAATAGCTGCTTCAACTTCATGAAGGAAAATATTGGGTTCTTCATCATAGTCTTGTGTTCGAATTAGGGTGGTATTGTCTTTATAAAGCGTTTCACAATATTCACTCCGTGCTTTCATCACACAATCAATTTCAGATACGATGTTACCATTTATGTTTTCAGTTGACCAAGTGCGTGGTTTGAAAAGTGATCTGCCGTATTTTAAAGAAAGGGTCCTTTGAGTTATATTTTTTGTGCGTTTTCTTGAATTTCCTTATAGATACAACATGGTGGTGTTCATTTTCGTCTCCTAAATTTTTGTACAATCTTATGGGATATTACATTTAAAAAACAATCAAAGACTAACTTAAACACTATAGATATACAGTATCCTATAGGGCAACAAAAACACCAGTGCCTCATCGCATTGTTGGTGACTTGTTTGAAACCACTGCTTCTTCATATTGGCGCGAATTCACCTAAGCCCGTTGACCAGAGCCGGATTAAGGATATGTGAGGCCCAGGGCTAAATTTTTTTAGAGGTCCCATTCCCATTTATGCTACGGGTACAAAGAGATCTAAATGATTAGAAACCGCACTAGATTATAACCTTCGAATCTTTTCGAGGCCCCCGAAATTCGGTGGCTCGGGGCTGCAGCCCCCTTAGCCCCCCTCTTAATCCGGCTCTGCCGTTGACCAATTAGACAGTTGAGTGGCGGTTAAAGTTGTCCTTTTTTTCATTCGTTTGTAATTCTCCAAAATGGCGCCTACAAAAATCAGAGAGACCGCACGGATGTCCACGGGAGGGAAAGTCCCACGAAAACAGCCCAAAAGTGCGACCAGCGGCGTCCAGAAGCCCCCTTCCAACAGGCGCGGTACTCGTGTCCTCCGCTGTATCCAGCGCTATCAGAAATGCACCGAGCTCCTAATCGGTAAGCTACCCTTTCAACATCTGGTTCACGAAATCGCCCAGGACGCCAACTTCGATCTGCAATTCACGAGCGCCAGCATCGGGACGCTTCAAGAGGCGAGCGAGGCTTACCTAATCGGCATCTTCGAGGACGCCAATCTGTGCGCCATCTTGGCCAAGAAGGTGACCATAACGCCCAAACACATAATGCTGGCGGTGAAACGCATGAGAGGCGAACACTCCTAATTTTAAAATTTCCTTGTATTTTTACTATAATAAAATTCTGTCAGTGACTTGGTATTTTTTCTATTCGTTTGTATTCCAGGTGTAATTGCAAATATTTGTTCGCATAGGTAAATACTAGTGAATAAGCAAACATCACCACTCAACAGCACAAAAGGTCTATTTGGTTCAACAAGTAAGATAGATCTTCTACAGCCTGAAAAATCATATAAGTACCTAGTTTTAGTTGTGAATAATACATAACAGGGCATACCTAAAAGTAATTTAGTTATATCTCATCAGGGGTGAAGAGTTTAACCCTTCAGTACCCGTTCACGGTCTGTGAGACCGAGCAAACACAAGATGCAGTATATTACTTAATGTTCTAGCGTTAGTTTACCGCCCATTTCACTACCTTTCTATATACTGCCATTGAAGATCCGTATGCAGTTTTGAGTTCGTGCGTGCAGTGGTTTAAAGGTTATTTATAATTTCGGTTTCAGAGACCGAAGCGGGTACCCGAGTTGGTTTTTATTTTTACATTTGATATACCACTAATGTGAGGAGAAGGAAGTATTTTCGGCATTTTTAGTAACACTGTTATACCAAAACATTATTATAATCATGGCAGATTTTATGAGAAAGAACAGGCGCGACTAGAACAGACGATGCGAGATATAATAGCGGAGGAGGATGTCGATAACGCGTTTTCTGATGATGTGCGATTATCTGACGAAGATAATTTATTGGAAACTAGGGAAATGAACAGTGACACTGAACAGGAAATATCTGATTATGAAGATATTAGTGAACAAGAAACTAATGCCATAAGATATCTCATTATTTTTATGCAGGTGGCAGAGGGTGTCGGACTGCGAGACCGGTGCGGGTACTGATGTCTTACAATTTTGAACGGGTACTGGAGGGTTAATTTTAATGTACAGTACCGTAGTTCGTCTCAAGGTGAGTTTACAATACAGCAAGCATAGAACAGTGTAAATCTCATGGGAGTTATTGCTTCTGTGTTGCCAAGTCTGAGCGGCTGATCGACAGCTAGGTCAGTTTAGCATTAAAGAGTTCAGCCGAAGGTAAAATATTGCATGCTAACAACGATAAGTGGTTCGCATATCAAACGCAGGATTAGTTTATGACTGGCAGGTGCATAGTTACTTCAAAACAAGTTTGTGCAGAAATATGGCAGCGTCGATTTCCATAAGACCCTGTACTGCAAGCTCATCGTGAGACAGACTGTATAAAGAACATAATTTTATATATGGAAGCCAGTAATGCGTTATAACAGCTTTTCCAAATTAAAACTACAGGTATAAAACAATTTATTATTAACACAATACCCTAAGTAGGTAGTCGCCAGCGTGGCCGAGCGATTAGGGGGTCAGGCTGCGGTTCCACGGTATGGGGTTCATTCCCAACATCTGGCAAGTGGCCCACCCAGTCGTTTTAAAAATTGGGTACTGAAACCACAGTTGCGAAAGTAGAGAAAGTAAGACAGTCATCGAAGGCGTGATTCTAACTACATCACCCAGTACACTCCGTTAACGGTGTGCCAGATTGACTGGGTTTCGGAAAAAGATATTTCGGTGACTCTGACTCACCTAGTATCTATACCGTAAAATCGGTGCTCTTTCTTTGTATGTACCTTTTTTTGCTACCTTTGAAGATACTGGACCGATTAAATTGTATGATAGCTTAAAATTTTGCTAATTTTTACACTTAGAT
Source organism: Agriotes lineatus (assembly GCA_940337035.1). Lineage (NCBI taxonomy): Eukaryota > Metazoa > Arthropoda > Insecta > Coleoptera > Elateridae > Agriotes > Agriotes lineatus. The sequence goes on from CALNHX010000808.1 coordinate 78,838, forward strand.
CATAGGCCAGTTTTTATTTCAAAAAAAGTACAAACAAGTAAAGTAAAATTAAATGATATTTAATTTAATTAAATTCTGTAATTAACGAAGTGTAGCTCGGGTGATTCACAAGTATCTTGATAATTTTCATTACTAACAGTGTTTAATGCAGCTAGGTAAGTAGTTATATTTTCTTTAATGGATCTAAATATTTCGAATTTAAGAGGTACCTAACCCTTCCTAAGAAATATGAGTCTAGCCTATGATTTTACAGTGTTTACATGTTTCCTTGGCTTTGGAATTGTAGTTATCCGAGTCACTTTCTATTTACTACGATTACTAAGAAAACGCTTTTATTCATAGTTCTCCATCTGCCGACATATAAAGTATGATCAAAAATTAATCTCATCTAGTATGACTATGAAAGAACAAATTGCTGCCTTTAAAACTGGCTCCAATATATTTTATTTTTAGGTTAGATTTAAGATGAAGTGTCTATTCGACCGGCGCAAGCTTATTTGTTGGACAATTAGATAACTTTTACGTGCAAATTCATTTATTACAATATAATATTGTAATAAGATGGATAAAAAGAATATTTAATAATAAAATTTGACAGTTTGAATTAAATATAAGTATGTAATCCAATGTTAAAGGCGTTGGTTTGCACTTCCACAGCCATACTAGATGACATTAATTTTTTGATCATACTATATATTTCCGCCACTTGTGGCATATTCTTCAGGTATTAACAGGAACTTTTCTATTTATCGCAGTTCTCTTGACTGTCCTGATATTTCAACATCTGCCCTCTAAGTTTGCTGCTTTGATGTAATAGTTCGGAATGGAGAATTTATTTAGAGAGCCGATCATCTGGCATTTTGTATACATGCCCACACTAGTGCCTCTGAACACACGAGCATTGCCTCCATGCCTGGCACATTTGCTTGTCTAGGGACCTTCAGTTTCTAATGTAATCCTGCCATTTAATCTTCATTATGCTACAAAGACGTTTCATATGAAACTGATTATTAATTTAATGTAGTATTAATAGAGGCACCAGATTTGTGAAGCATAAAAGGTATAGATATAATTACTGCTTTACCTATACACTTTTAAGTTTTGTTAAGATCTTAACATGTGATCTAAATAGTCTAAACAGGATTTGTACAAGTTTTACTGGCATCTTGCTGTATAACCTTGGTTTTCATGCAATTAATATATAGTCTAAACTTAACAAATGCGTTGTTGAGCCTCCTGATGCTCTCCTGAAGGCCTTTGACCAGGTACACGTCATCTGCAAAGGGAATCTCCAGTATCCTCAGTTGGCAACTTTACTTCTCAAATGTATAACGAATATGAATAGCATCAAACATACTGTTTAAGGCCTGTGTGAAGACTACCACGAAGTATATAGCATAAGGTAGGTGCACGGATGCTCCCCTGCTCTACGCCCACTGTTACCAAAAACTCCTCCATAGTTCACCACTATATTGGATCTGACATTTCATCCCATCGTACAGCTGTCTGATGATATTGACAAATTTCTAAGGACATTCCAGTTTTCCAAGTACTCTCCAGAGCGCCTTTCGAAGAACCGTGTCAATGGCCTTATCTATGTTTACGAAGCATATATAGAGAGGAAGCCACACCCTGATGTAAAAAGGTACTGGTAATCCGGAAGGATTTATTCAGTGATAGGTTGCAGTCGATTTGGAATAGCCCTAGCAAGGATCTTACCGACTATATCAAACAGAGATACACTACTCTATAGGAATTGCAGTCACAGCGATCACCTTTACGCTTGCAGATGAATAAATTCTGCTGACTTTAAATTAATTTGGAAATTCTTATCTGCCCATATCTGATAAATAAATTCATAGAGTTTCTGTGTGAGAACCACTTTTCTAAATCTCTGCTGGTATACCATCACTGCTGAAAGTTTTACCACTTTTCATCGATCCTTTAGCCTTTCTTATTTTGGAGACTGTAGTCTCATCGCTTAAACTCTGTACAGGTTCACTATTAGGCAAGTTGTTTATAAATTTTAAGTCTGCTGAGCTGTAACTGTTAAGCAACATGTTGAAATCTTCAAGCCAACAGTTTTTTACATTGCTTTTGCCTGTGAGACTATTTGCAATTTGAATTCTTTTTAGGCATCAGTTTTTGTACTACAGGACCATGTAATGGCCTAATACCTTAAAAAATAGTACAAGTTGATGGAAATCGGCTAACATCTGCAGTTCCCGGGCTTTATTTTTCCACCATTGGTCTTAGCAGAGTGTGTTTATTTTATGAGTTTGTTTCGGATTACACACAGATAATCTTTTAGTTGCAAAGCTGACCAGTTATTTGACCACTTTAATAATGCCGTTCTGTGCACAGTCAGTGCCTTAACCAGTTCATCATTACTTTTGTCAAACCAATCTTGATGCCTTCTCTTGGCTTGTCCTTAGTTAATTTTTTTCCGGCGGCATACAGGGCGTGGAAAAGTGTGTCCATGAATCTGTAGTTGAATCTCTGTTGTCGCAGTTGCTCGAGTTGTACCTCAATGCCAATCTATTGGACTCTCTCTTGAAACGTATGTCTTATATCCGAACAGTCCAGTTTTTGTACATTTAGTTTCTGAGGTGTAGTGCTTGTAGCATGTCTTGGGTGTGAGATGCAGAAACCTTTGCTTAGACCAGCATTGGGCGCCTCCATAGCCCTATTCTCACGTTCGACAGATTTCTCTTGCACACTATTATACAGGGTGTTATGGAAGTCCGTGCAATAATTTTAACCAGTGATAGAGCTCACCAAAATGAACAACTTTTCTATGTACCGTTTTTCATTTAATCGCATATTTTTTCAATCATTTATCTTCCCTAAATTTGACGAGCCGCTTGGTAAGCAAATCTAAGTTAAAAGTGAACGACACAAGTATATTAAAACTGTAAAGTTCTTGCACAAAAAAACACGCGGTTAATAACTTACTTACCTCAATTGATAAGGTAAGTTGGTGACCAGATGTGAACTAAAGGTTTCATCAGTTCCTATGCAGTTTTTGTTGGTTTGCATATCAAAGATTTTTTTTTGTGTTTTGTGGCATTAAATTAAAATATTCTTCCATAGGCGGGTATGCATTTTTAGAGTAAAATTGTTTTGCATTTTAACTCAGTTTTGAGCGCGTTTTCGAAAAAATGATAAATGGAGAAGTAGTTCAGTTTAGCGAGTTCTATTAGGGGTTAAAATATTTGCACTCATTTCCACAACAGTGTAGTCGATGAAGTGTTATGCTTTGGATCTAGGATGCATCCAAGGGGTCTGGTTTTCAAGAATTTTAGATAACTGCCTCCACAACTTCGCATAGAAAGTGTTTTTTTCGGGTTCTACATTCATCATTATAGAAGCATACATGCTAATTAAAGTTAGGTATCACTTGTCATCTAATTGAACTCGAAAGATGATAATCCAGTTTGAAATACCAACTGGAACACACAAGATTTTGAGCAACGGTATTCTTTACGGCAAAGCCATTTAATCACTTTTCTGGGTTTATGCGACCTATCCAATAGAAAGTGTGCTCTCATAGATTTTCTGTCAATTGTCCTTCATCTAGGAGTTCGGTTTCACTAAGTGCCGCAATGTCAGTTTCAAATCTTGCAAGCTCACGTGCACCGATTGCTGTTTTTCTCTCTGGGCGCAAGTTATTTTTGTTATCCTGTAGTGTCCACACATTCCATGCAGTTATCTTTGTATTCTTAATATTATTTGATTTCGTATATTGATCACTTCACCAGTGAATCGTGGGTGTTAAGGCAATAGAACATAGAAAAACTACATACCATGCATTCTTTTTAAAAGTATACATAGGTGATACTCGTATGTATACTAAAAAGAAATATTCTCTTATTTTTTATTGTTTTACCCTATATGTAAAGAACCAATTATACAGCAAACTTCAATTTTAAGAGTTTTAAAGTGAAACAAATAGCATGCTGTGGCAAAAATAAGGGAATTTTTATATTTTACTCGATTAAAATGCAAAAACAATTAATTTTACTGGAATTTTTTATTCAATCATACGCTATCTTACATCGTTGGAAAGAGATTAAAAAATTCTATTCAGTAACCTGAAAATCCAATATGGCGCCCATTTAACATAAGGAAGTTGATACGACTACCTCAAAAGCAGCCATCTTGAATTTTTGGTCGACACCAATTTTAAATTGGTCTCATCGAAAACAGTGACTTTTATATGAAACTTTTTTTCGTTTCTGGTATACTTACGAAGATATTTGACACAAGAAAATTACAGTTTTTAGTTTTTTTTTAATAACTTCTGACTGGTTCGACATTTTGAACTTTTTCAAACAGATTTTAAATCTTCTTCTTCTTCTTCTTCTTTTATAGTAGGTGTTACACCTGTTTTTCTTCGCGCTTGTTTTTAATACTTGATTACACTATGGTGTGTCTATTGATGACGACAACCAGCTTTCCGCCCACCTCTTCTTCGGTCTACCTGGATCTCTTTTTCCTGTGGGTTTTAAATCCCTGGTTATATTTATTAATCTATCGTTGTGTGCTCTGCTGACGTGATTGTCTCACTCTTTCCTTCGTCTTTTCACAAATTTTATGACGTCCTTACGTTACATTGGTCTCTTATATCTTGATTGCGCACTCGGTCTAATCTCGTTTTTACAACAATTGTCCTAAGTGTGTTCATCTCTGTGGTACGCATTAATTGTTTTGTTTTACTTGTGTCAGCGTGGGTTTCTGCTCCATATGTCAGTACGGATCTCACCATAGACTTATAAATTCTGACTTTGCTCTCTATGTTGAGATATCTATTTTTCCAAGTTACATCGTGAAGTCATCCTGAAATTCTTGCTCCCTTTTCTGCCTGATGTCGAACTTCTTTATAAAGATTGCGATAGCTTGATACATCTATTCCCAGGTACTTAAAATCCATTATCTTCTCTATCATCTTTCCTTCTATTTCTAATTTACACCGTATCGGCTCTTTGGATATAACCATTGATTTAGTTTTATCAATTGAAACAGCCATGTTATATTGTTTTGAAGTTGTAACAAATTTATGCAAAAGGCGCTGAAGGTCATTTTCAGTTTTTGCAAGGAGAACTGCATCATCTGCATAACAAACGATACATATACTTTTATTTCCCATCCTATATCCTGGTAGTACTTTAACACTGTCTATTATTTTGTCCATCACTATGTTAAATAAAAATGGGCTTAACGAGTCTCCCTGTCGAATTCTGGTGGAACATTTAATTTCTTCCGTTACCTGATTTCCTACCTGTACTTTAGTACATGTATTGGAATTCATATCTTCTATTACATGTATAAGGTCGAATGGTATGCCTTTCTCCGTTAATATCGTTAATACGTCCTGTAGTTTTACCCGATCGAAAGCCTTTTTTAAATCCACGAAACACATGAAGGCAGGCGAGTTAAATTCAATCGCTCGTTGAGTGGTTTGAGCAAAAACCTTGTTACTCTTCATTTATTTGTATATAAGGGTGTAATTTGTCAAGGATGATTTTTGTTAATGTTTTCTGTGTTGTATTCAAGAGCGTAATCCCTCGATAATTTATGGGGTTACTTTTGAATAAAGATATTGTCAAGCTGGTTTTCCATTCGTGTGGTACTTTTCTTTGTAATATTATACAACTGTATAGTTTTACTAATTCGTTTATCAAACTGCTACCCCCATATTTTAGCAATTCATTTCTTATCCCGTCTGAACCGGGCGTGTTTCTATTTTTTAGTATTTTGATTGCTCTTTCTACTTTTTCTCTTCACTTCAGTTATTTCTTGTTCATTATTTTCGTATTGTATACATATAGGACTCTATTCCATACTTTCCTTGTACAGGTTCTAGAAGTATTCCCTCCATTGTTTAGTGTCTATGCTATTAATCTTAACTGTGTCGCTGATTTCTGCTTTTCTGTTTCTTAGCATTCGCCATATTTTCTTCTGTGATCCATATAAATCCTTCTTCATGTCCCTAGTAAAGATTTTAAATCAACATATGAAACTGCAAAACATTGCCCATTTAACCAAATCTCCATCTTCAATGATAAGAAAGTTACCCATGCAATCCCACTGGATCTGGGACACACTGTATATCTCTCGACCACTTATCAAGTGTTCTACGGGCACCTTTTCCAGTTCTGTCCCCGGATTGGGCAAAGCAGTGCTTCTTAACTATGACTGGTTTGTTGTTAGGGGTGCTGCCAAATCTGCATTAATACCTCTGTTCAGTGCAAAAGTAACCACTCTCCCCTAATCACCGTCATGCACTTAATTAGGCTACAACTACATCACGTCTCACCCATTGCCATTTGTCCTTTGCCATTTGTCCATTGCTGAAGGTCTCTAAAATATGTATTAAATACTATGCACGTGATTAACAATGTGGGAATATATTAAAGTGGGTAAGTAGTTGTGTTGCTATAGATTTTTTTGCAGCTTCTGTATCCAAAGGCACAGGAACTGCTACAATTTTAGAAGCTACCGGATTCAGTGGCGGGCCATCAATACTCTAGATCTCTATTGAACTCCTCTTTGACTATGCTCTGCTACAAACGCCATTTCTGCCGGTGAATTGGGCCTATCAACCTTTCCGCCGTTCATGCCTTTGCAGTCTTCGTGCACTTGCAATGGGACAGTCGCTTAAACAAGTCGATCAAAGTAGTTTGCCAAAGCAGGACCACTGTGTGCACAAACAGCTACTTGCAGTCACTGGTGAATATAAAGTGAGAAAAGATATTTAGATGATAAAAATAGTGACCCCTAGCATCGGGGTCCGGAAATGAGTTGTTCAAGAGAGACCGAAGGGAAAGATAAAGAAAAAGGAATCTGACTAAAGACTAGTTGAAGAAGAGTGCAGATCCAGCTAGGACACTTTGGGATTGCCAATTCCCGTACTCACAAGGAGTGAGCCCCTGAGAGAATTGTCAGGTATATTTTGGAGATCAGTTTGCCAGTAAATTGGTTCTCTTGTTACTATATACTGTAGGTTGTTATTTGCCATTGCGTTTAATAATTATCTTTTGTTGTTGTAAGTCTTGATCCCCATTGTGGATTTTTAACATTGAAGTTGTTTCTAGCTATAAATTTATTTGTCAGCGTTTCGAAGAATATGGTTCAGAGGTTAACATCACATCAATCTTATTGATTTTTCAAATGAAAAACTAAATTTCAGAGAGGTAATGCCAACAAGTTGTTTAATTTTATTAGCGTATTTTAGGAGAGTGCACTCAAACACTCTTGCGGTCACATTATTCATTCTTGGTTTAATTTTATCGAGATAATATTGATAGAACAGGTTTTATTAGCAACTATATTACAATGACAAATCACAACTAAATTGACCCCACCTAAACTAAGATATTAATCCTCACTGTTGACCCTTCATTAGTAGTTTAACAGTGTTAACATTTTAGACGTCTATCCATTCGCTTACTAAGTGATTATTTTTATTTGTAACTGCAATACAAGATCATCCAAGGTGCCTATCATCATCAATCGACTATTGCTTTTATTATAGTGGAGTCCATCTTATGACCATTGTGTATGATGGTTCAAGCTGTATGTAGTTTTACTACTGTATTAAGTATAATATCTGGCTCCCTATGTCAATTTATATCAAAGGCTTAATCATTTAAATGTCTAAATTACGAAATATAAATTGCCGTGATCTCCCGTGCCTATGTCCACCCCTATTGTTTTGCTAATTAATTACTTGCTAATTAAGCCCTTGCACATACGGGGATGCTTACAGGAATTGTACACCTTACCTGTAATTTTATTTTAGCTCACGAAGCATAGCCTTGGGATACCACAAACAGCTCTTATTTGTTTAGTTAATAATCTGCATGTGACTCAATTTGAAATGCAATACTCAGGGTTATAGAAATTTCTACAGATTAATTGCTCTTATTTCGCGGGTTCCTAGGGGTTGATGGTCAAAGAGATGATTGCTTTGATTTCATCCTACTCTCAAATCATTTCTTACACTTTTATAACTGCATTAAAACCAAAATTTTCGGGCAATTCATGCAGCAGAATAATTCAGAACGTTACCAAATGCGAAGTACGGTCCTGGACTCCCTGCTGTGCGCCGGCGCGGATCGATCGCAGATCGGGATTTGCAGATTTCAATGGCGGCGATCGTGGTGTCATCAACAGGTGTTGTCGTCAGCGGCTTGGTGATTCTTTGTTTAGTGGTCCTCGCTCGTGGTTTGTGCCCCGCAGGATCGTAGACGCTTGTATGACGAGGTAAGCTGACTTAATTTTTCTCGCGTAGAAACCAAAAAACACTCGTTTTATTTTCAACGCTAATCTTGTCAAGTAACAACAACGTGATACAAATTCATCAGCTTCAAGTATAACAACAGAAGATAAGCAGAACAAGCCCCTCCTCAACGGTGCGAAAAGGCTTATATAGCCCTAGAAGGGTTGAAAACCCCCATACTCGTCTAATTCTCTCTAATTGGTTCGTAATATGACGTAAATTTTTCCGTTGAGTCAATTGGGTTCAGTTTTGCGTAAAATGACCGTTACAAACACATGTCTATTTGGCGGGCATTTTGACAAAGACTCGTTACTGTCTGGACACTTGAAATATTGCTTGACACTTAAATATATGGCAGGAAATAGCCACCGCCCATTAGCCAACATTGTGTCTATTGTGAAATTTCGCAGGCTTTTCTATGCACGCCACGCTAACACAAATAAAGCGGGAAAATTAACCTAGTAACTAATTAAATGACTACAAAATTAAATCTACATATTTCGCTAACTTAATTACATGTACAGGTCTCCCTAACTAATATGCGCCCTTGGCACACGTTTTGGAGGACCGCTGAGAAACAACGGCACCTGGTGATCCTGTTATATTTATTTGGAGGAACGCTAACTACAACGACATTCCGGCCTTATTTGTCCTTGGCGTTGAGATCCCAGTTTAACCCAGGTGTTGCCACAGGTATGATTAGCTTTTGTTGATGTTTCCAGCTATTACACATGGCTATTTTTAATTCAGGAGAATTCGCTCTTGATTGGAACTGCGCCATGTTACTGCCATGCGTCCCAACACCCCATGTCCTCCTGTGGCCTGCCGTCTGCATCCGAGCGTCCGGAACCAGTTGCTCGAGTCGTCCAGGTCCCCTGCCTGCTACAGTTCCTGGAACCTGTGCAGTTCCATGTGCAGATGGTCCTTCAAGCTTGATGTCGACGTGGGATTACGGCACACACACTGCATTACCCGTTCACCGGAAATACACTTGTTGCACTATATCACAGGTGTTTCGCACCTCCTGCGTGCCTATGCCCATTTATAATTTTGGTGTAATTGAATGCTCGTTTAATGGATTGATTTGAGACTATATTTGCATTATTTTGTGTTAGTTAATGACAATCTAACCCTTTGGCCTTGCTAAGAACTATGAAATTGTATTTGTTTATGACCACCGACATTTAAATTACTGTTATAATCCTTTCACATTGACTCACATGCCAGCAGTGTTTATATTCATTATTTAATTTGAAACATATCGTTTTAACCTAGTGCTAACAAAATTAAAATGTTTGACCTTAAAAGGCTGTAGTGATTCGTGGCCTGTAAATAATACAGCAAAATATACAGCAAATCTCCTTGACAGATATAAATAGTATTTGAAGTTCATAACCCCTATTTCAATAATGTCATCTGTAAGGTGATCAGATAATGTTTAACTGAGAAAAATGATGCTGCATTACCTTCAAAATAAAAAATGGGTAAGTTCAATAATTATCAATATTAGAATTAAGTTTCTGATTAGACCAGCATATTTTGGCTTAATGTACCCAACACCTAGTAATATTCTAATAGACAAAAACAAGCTATTCCCAGAACATGCATTTATATACTCGGTAATATACAAGCCCTTCTATTACCACACGTGGCTGTGATATCATGGTCATCCAAGTAGAATGTGATGTTGGGAGAAAAATTGAGATTATTCTATTGTCACTCTACCTCCCAGGAGACTCAAACCACCCCCTTCCTACAGTGGATATGATGGTGGTCATAAGGTATTGTGATAGGTAGGGCAAATATATTATAACAGGATGTTACTCGAACTCACATCTCCTTGTTTAGGGAAGTCCCAATACCAACCCAAGGAGTAGATCATTTGCTGAAATACCTTTCTTGTACAAACTTAGAGATACTTAATCCTGGTAGCAAACTTACTTTTGTTAAGTACCTTAAGATTCCTAACCATAATTTATGTTACGTTGACCCCTCCTAGTATCTCCACATATATAAAAAAATAGCAGGGCTACGATGTCAGACCATAGAATGATCACCGTCAAATTAAAGGATGCTGTGACAACTTCTATAGACTTTAGGCACCCATGGTTGACCAACAGGGCCCTTTATAAAGATTGCCTTGAGATACAGTTATGAAATGCCAGCAAATTTATTTGATCACTTGATACATGATTTACTAGACAACTCCAAAGCCTGCACTTCTGTATTTCTTCATTTAGCAATGGTCTGCGACACCGTGAATCATGACATATTACTGAAAAAAATGGAAATTCATAGTGGACAGAAGGTTCATCTAGATCTATTCAAATATTATTTAGGTAACAGGACTCTGGTTTTAAAAGTTGACAAAAATATAAGCTCGCCTTAACAATAACGTGTACAGTTTCGCACGAAATCATATTAGGTTCTATTTGATTTTTAATCTAAAGTGATACAAGAGGTATAAATAACCAGACATTTTTAGATATCAATACACCGTTTAGCAGTTAATCTCTGTTTGTTCTTGAACTCATTTTAAGCACATTTTTTTAAAATCAAGGCATCAGTGTTTCCACTGTGAGTTATCTCTGGGTGGAGTACTAGTATTTTAAAAAATATCGCAAAATTGCGTAGAGGAAAGTTGTTCAGAACACAAAATTGCGCTTGTAGGTATGCAAAATTTGAAGTTACATAGGCAGAATTAACTTTTTGTTAGTTTAAGGCTTCCATTTTGTCCATTAGATGCTTCCAAAACACCAAATTAGGATATTTTAAAAACCTTAATTTAAATTAAAGAATAAAGAAAACACATTAAAATTATTCAAAAGTAGAAGAACCTCACATTTCTAAACATTTGTCTAATCTTCGATGAAAATTAGCATAGGTGGCATGCAACATTTTAAGGGTGATGTTGTTAATTGCTCGCCTAATCCGCGCTTTTAAAGCTTCCAGATCATTTGGAAGAGGTGTACTGTACACTATTTGCTTTAAGTGCCCCCACACAAAGAAGTCCATAATTGTTAATCAGACAAACGAGGTGGCCACGGGTGTCTGCTGTATCTTCCCCTCTAACAATTATTAAAATTGGTATTTAGCCAATCTCTTACACTATTAGTTGAATGTCCAGGGCAACCATCTTGCTGAAAGTAAAACTCTTCAAATCTTGGTAGCTCCTGCAGTTGAACTAAGAAAAAATTATCTAGAATTTCCAGGTAAGTAAACTGATTCACATTATTATCAAAAAAATGTGGGCCAATGGCTGTATCGTATGTGAATGCACACCATTCATTCCCTTTTGTTGAGTACTGGCTATTGGTGTTAATTGTAAAGTTAGGGTTCGCATCACTCCAATATCGACTGTTCTGAGAAGACAAGGTTCCGTTAGTGGAAAATATGCACCTGAAAATATCAGTTTTTTGTGAAAAGATCTGTCTTGAACAATTTTTGCTCCCATCCAGGCACAAAAATCTAGTAGTTTTGCATCATCTCCGGTTTCTAATGGCTTGAATGCTTATTTTCTTTATGAACTAGACCAAGAAATGATTTACTTAGTCCTACTTCCTCTTGTCGTTTTTTAAGAGAAGTTCTGGGATAGTTTCTCACCTATTCTAAAGCTAAAATAGAGCCAGCATCTTTGTCATCATACTTCTTAGTTTTCTTGCGCGCTACTGTTCTTGTAACATTTACGTCAGTGAATGTGTCATTAAACTTTTCAATAGCATATCGCAAAGAAACATCCCCACATCGTAACACTGAATTACGTACACTTTTTGAGGAAGGGTTAACATGTTTTTATCACTGATAATGCAAAATAAGATTCGAAAGTTTGAAGAAATGGAAATAACATCATCGTTTTTGTACAGTTGCGGCCAAAAAAAAAATTGGACAGTCACATCTATTTTTGCGATTATTCCACCTTTCGTCACTGCATTTATATGCTGCATAACTAGTTTGTCGTATTATTTCTCATTTGGAATTGTTTGGCAGACGTCAAATATTCAACTTTGCAATATGATATTAATAAAACAAATTCAAGCAGATAGAATTACACCAAAATCTATTATAAGAGTTGTCCCATTTTTTATTGGCCGCAACTGTACCTACTTGATCCGATTAAAAAAAGTATCAGACATTTTTTCAAAGTCCAAAATTGTGGAAATTTATGTATTTAAGTGTTATATGACTACATGCAGGAAAAGTAAGATGAGAAATGGGACTTTCAAATACGGCAAAAATTATTATCAAGAATAAAATTTTATGAGAAATCAGTAATAAGAAAGTGTTTCCTCTTGTATCACCTATCCGTGGACACACTATATATTAACTATATTGTAACTTCTATGATACAGGAAGGTACTGCATATGCAGATGATACTGTCTGAGTAACTAATGCTGATAACTGGAATATTATTAAACATTCAATTATTTAAGATAATAATAATAATAAATGTATTTATTTCACAAGAAATAAGAAACAGAAATACAGTTATTACTAATTACATTAAATAATAAATTGTGAAATCACAATGGGGAGTTCAGCCTTAATGGCTGCTGTACCACTCAACCCTTGAATTAATGTAAAACCATAAAATGTAAGAAACCCGTAAAGGAGAAAATTGACAAACAACTCATACTTACTACCATCTACAATTATTAATAAAAATAATAATACACTTATGTACATAAAACTACTGTCACGAAAATCACACACTATTAACATTGTTTGTTAGATAAAATTGAAAAAAGTCTTTATTTGAAAATGTTAATGGGTAAGCATTTAAGAGTAACTGGTAGCTCAGTATAAACTTTACTAATATTATATGTAAAAGATCTTTCAAAAAGTGTGGTACGGTGTTGAGGCGGCGTAATTGAGTCCTTTTTTCTTAAATTTAAATTATGCACGTCGGTTCTGAAGCGAATATTGTTATACAAATAAGGCGGTTGTTTTTCTAATATTACCCTATGATACAAGACTGCAGTTTGCAAATATCTTCTGTTTTTCATACTTAACCATTTTGTATCAACTAATTTATGCGATATATGCTCATATTTACGTATACCGTAAATGAGTCGCAATCATATATCTTCTGTTTTTCATACTTAACCATTTTGTATCAACTAATTTATGCGATATATGCTCATATTTACGTATACCGTAAATGAGTCGCAATCATGAATTTTGGACACGTTGAATTCTTTGTGAAGTATCTAAATCCAAGCATGGTCCGTATAACGGAGCACAGAACGAGAAGTATGAGAGTACAAGTGCACAAAATCGTTTTTACATTTTTGCTTAAGTATGACCTATGAGGAAAGATTAATTTTAAGTTACAATATGCTTTTTGTATATATTTACAAATTTGATCTTTGAACCTAAAAGATTTATCCATAATCAAACTAAGATTTCAAGCGTTCTTTACAATAGGTATTGCAGCATTGTCTACTCTTATTGGCGGCACTTCTAAGTCATCATTGTTTTTACTTAATAACAGAACACAAGATTTCTTAGGATTTAACAAAATAGCACGTTGCTGAGACAATTGTGAAATAGCACTTAAATCGGTATTTATATTTGTTACAGTGCGATCTACGTCACTAGGACTAAAACTGTGATATAACTGAGTATCATCTGCATATATATGCAAATTGCAGTACTTGACACTACTATGAAAATTACTAATATAAATAGTAAACAGTAGATGTCCTAGAATCATAGAGTAAGCTATGATTGATAGTGTCAAACGCTTTTGTAAAGTCTAAAAGTACCAACAAAGTATTGTTGCCCCTGTCATAAGCATAAGCATGAAGAGTATCATCGGTAATATGTAAAAGTGCTGTGGTGCAACTGAAAGACGAACGAAACCCGGACTGTGTATCTGGCATTAGATTATATTTTGACAGATGTTCAAGCAACTGACAACTAATGATTTTTTCAAAAACTTTTGACGCTGCCGGTAATATACTTATTGGTCTTAAGTTTTTATATTCTTTAGGTTCGGTAACCTTTGGCAACGGCGCTACAATGGCACTTTCTCAGCAATTAGGAAACTTACTTTCAATAATGCAGGTGTTAACAATATGAGTTATAAACTGAGCAATATATGGATAACGTGGCTTGATCATATAAACGTTTAAACCGTCAGAACCTGTCGCATTGCTTTTCAATCCCATAATTAATTTCAGAACAAGGTCTGAATTGACAGGTTGAAAGTTAAGACAATTGTTTCTTAGAACGGTATCTATATAATAATTTAAGACGTTTTGATCAACTGGTAGATCGGGTATATTATCAATAAAGTAATTGTTTATTTCGTCAGTTTTTTCTGCGGGAAATTGAGAAGAATCATTTTTAATTTTACTGACTATATTAAACCGTTTTAATTCCGTCCACATTGATCTAGAATTATTATTTGCACATGCATATCGAAAATAAGCCCTCTTTTTGTTTTTAATAGCTGAATTTGTAAAATTCTGCAACAATTTATAATATGCCCAACTGCCTGGCGTTTTTAATCTTTTAAATTTATTCTTTGCTTTATCTCTTAATTTGTTTAAAAGTTTTATATTGTCGATTAACCAAGATGCAGGTTTTTTTCTTAATTCGTAGTGTACGCCATGGCGCGTGATTATCGAATAATTGTGTTAAATGACTGTTTCAAAATTCAACCTTCTCATTGATGTCAGGAATAAAATAAATATAATGTAGCGGAAGCAACATTAAATCATTTCTATCAGAATTGAAATTTTTTAAATCACGGAAAGTGCGAAAAATAGTTTCTTGTTTTTGAACTTCAGTGACAATGCTGCAGTACACAGTTCATGATCTGATAAATGAAAATTATTAACGCCAGATTTTAATATAGAAGACTCATTAGAAACGATAATGACACCTAGTAATGAATTTTTACTTATTCCAATTCTTGTAGGTTCCTTAACTATCTGAGGAAAATTAAAAGACTGTAGCATGTTATCAAAGTATTCAGTAGCAGGATCGTCAGGTAACAAGAAATCTATATTGCAATCGCCCAAACAAATAATATCTCCTTCAGTTATCGACGTGCATATCATAAGAGACTCTTCAAGTTCATTAATAAATGTTTTGAAATTACACGTTTGTGGTCTATACACTACGCCAAAAATTAATGTTTTTGACTTGATATTTACTTGTATTCACAATTGTTCTATGTTATCATTTGTATTAATACGCATGACGTTCAGAGTATTCTTTACATACAAAGCAACGCCTCCGCCCCCTTGATTAAATCTATCTTTACGAAATAAGTTGTAGTTATTAAGAGAAATGTCGTCTGAATTAATGTTCTCACTTAACCATGTTTCAGATATTGCAACAATGTCGTAATTCGCAGTTTCAATCAACTCACGTACTTCATTAAATTTGGGTAAAAGGGAACGTATGTTAACCCTTTAACGCCTAGCGTGCCATATATGGTACATGAAACCTACGCAGTTGACCAGGCCCCCTCTTATCTCGTATGCGCAGAACAATGACCGTTTCTACTGTCAGCACGACATTGAAACATTACAAAGGCTATTGAATGATGCAACATTAGTCTGAGTGCAACGCATCTGCAGGTAAACACGTGTGTAGTTCTTTGTTATCATTTGGTGCTCGCAATAATGGATATACGATTTACGTAAGTCTCATTTGTTTTGATAATTCATATTTGCAATTTCCTAAACTGGTAAATCAGTTGAGTTTAAAGCTTATAGGATGCTTTTAAGCATATTACAAGTTGTAAGTTGCAATAGGTTTTTTACTATAAGTTACTTTTGTCGAGCGTGCCATATATGGCACGCTAGGCGCAAGCGTTGTCAAATATTCTCAATATTGTTTTTTGTATGTTTGACTTTTTATAACGATACGAATAACAAAATTGGTATGTTGTTTGGTGTATTCCGTATATTGGACTAAAAGATGATTAGCTTTGATTGATATTTACTAATCTTGTGTGTTTTTACAGAGACATAACTCTGCAAGAAGCGCTTGATATGATATATGATGATGATGTGGATGAAATTTTTATTGAACCACCAGATGTAAACGTATATTCTGACGAAGACTCAGCAGACGAAGACACTGGTGGTCACATAGACAACCTTACTGGTCGACAGCTTCGCAGTAAAGCTGAAGTTGTTCTTCGAGGTGAACGAGCAAGTAGGGAACCGAACTTAGGTGCGTTTCAAGATGCTGCTTCACCTGAAGATTCTATTAGGAATTCTCCAGTTCCCTCAACATCTGATAAAAAACAGAGAAGTAATCCTGCAACGCAAAGAAAAATAAGTATGAAGAATCAAGAGAAATATACCTGGCGTGATAGCGATATAAAAGTTCAACTTGCATGCTTTCCTGAACCTAATTACATTTCCGTTCGCGATTTGTCACCTGTCGAGTTATTTGAACGGTTTTTTGATACTGAGGTTGTGGAGTTCCTTTGTGTTGAAACAACAAAATATGCTTTATTCAAAAACTGTCCTGACCCGAAAGTAACATCTAGTGAGATGAGAGTGTTTATAGGAATATTGCTGCTGTCAGGCTATAATACTGTTCCTACTAAAAGGAGTTACTGGGAGAACCTAAAAGACGTCCGAAATGAATTAGTTGTGAACGCAATGAGAAGGGACAGATTCTTGCAGATTTGTCGCTTCATTCATTGTGCAGATAACACAAAAATGGACAACAATGATAAGATGTGGAAGTTACGTCCCGTGATGAATCTTTTAAAGAAAAGATTCCTGGATGAGTACAGACCTGAACAGAATATAAATTTCGATGAATGTATGGTGGCTTATTATGGTCGCCATGGTTGTAAACAATTCATCAGGGGGAAACCAATCAGGTTTGGATACAAGATTTGGTCATTGAATACCCCCAGTGGCTATTTGATATCGTTTGAAGTTTATCAAGGCGCAGGTACGTCTACAAACGTTGAATATCAGACAAGGTGTGGAAAAACAGTTGCGCCACTGCTGGAAATGCTGGATAATTTTCCCGATGAAATAAAGACCTTGCCATTTCAACTCTATTTCGACAACCTTTTTACTAGCTTACCACTACTCACAACCCTGAAAGAACGTGGATATGGCGGAACTGGCATATTGCGTGAAAATAGGCTTCCTAGAGAGTGCCCCATGGAGGCATCAAAATTAATGAAAAGAAAACCACGAGGATCATTTACAAATGTCAGCACTACTGATAATATTGCTGTGGTTCGTTGGGTAGATAACTCGGTTGTCACAATAGCTTCTACTACTTATGGGGTGCAACCAGTTAGTTCAGTCGGAAGGTACTCTCGTGAAGAGAAAAAACGTGTAAATGTAACCAGGCCTCTAGCATTTACAGAATACAACAAGTACATAGGCGGAACTGACCGAATGGACGAAAACGTTTCTTACTATCGGATTGGAGTGAGAAGTAAGAAATGGTGGTGGGCATTGTTTACTTGGCTTATCGATGTATCTGTCCATAACGCTTGGATATTGGCAAGAAGAGCCGGTAGTGCAGTTACACAGATTGAATTCCGTCGAGAACTGGTGGCGACTTACCTGGAAAAATATAAAAATCCTCCACTTGCCCCTGGAAAGTCCTCAAGCTCCACCTTCTCCTTACAAACTCGGGTTCGCGATGAAGTTCGGAGAGATAGCTCCAATCATCTTGTCGCCACCATTGATGGAGGAAAACGACGTAGGTGTCCTTTTTGTGGAACACGGGCAAGAACATATTGTATAAAGTGTTACGTTGGACTGTGTGTTGGATGCTTTGTGAGTTACCATACAGCCGAATAAAATAACTGAATGGCGTCTAATACTGAAAAATTTGTTACTTTTCCTTATACATTCTTTTTTTATTGTTTGTTACATTACAGAAACTTTTACCATTACTACTTTTGTTATTATGTTCCTTTTTGCTACCAATTCAATAAAGTATCATTATGTTCTGAAATATTTATTGCTACATCAATACACCTGAATAATCTCAGAAAATGCGTATAAGAAATCTCATTATGCTATTGACATCGTAGGTGCCTGGCGTGCCATATATGGCACACCCTATACAAAAAAAACTAGACACAGCACAGCACTAATGCACAGATTCACTAATTGACTAAAGCACAAGAA
Organism: Agriotes lineatus; assembly: GCA_940337035.1. Taxonomy (NCBI): domain Eukaryota; kingdom Metazoa; phylum Arthropoda; class Insecta; order Coleoptera; family Elateridae; genus Agriotes; species Agriotes lineatus. Next base: position 97,259 of record CALNHX010000808.1, read on the forward strand.
ACTACTGAAATGTGAACGTAATCAGAAAAAATATATATTGCCGGCGTTAAAGGGTTAAAGTGTGCAACTCGAGACGTTTCTGTGCCATATCAGGAACCGCTAACATAAAACTAAATTATTTACGTACGGTATACATTTTACTTAAAAATACTTGTAGCACAAGAATCCAGAATAAATTAATATTTTAATATATTAATATAATACGTAAACCAAATACGAAAAGTAATAAATTTCTAAACTTACTGTAATACCCATAATTAATGTTTCAATATATTAACATAATACACGAACCAAATACGAAAAGTAATAAATTTCTAAACTTACTATAATACCTAGAATTTAACAGTAAACAGTAAACAACATTAACGTCAAATTTCTAAAAAATCAACTTTGTTTCTTTAGTATTCATGGAAATACGCAAGCGACATATTCCAATATACAGCAGTAACTCAGTTTTATGCAACTGCAAATGAATAAAAATTCATATAGCTATATCCGTAAACTACCTAGGCGTTATTGTCAATCACAAAACGAACTTTTACCGTACGGGTTGGTAACTGCCATTCCTCTTCAAAAAATGTTCTATCGGGAGTCCCACAAGGCTCTGTTTTAGGGCCCGTCTTGTTTCTGTATATAACTGACCTTTCATAGTACATAAGCTCTGCTCACAATGCTTTTGCAGATGATTTTAAGTTTTTTGGTAATGCATTATGTGGTGCCAATACACTTCAGAGGGACCTTTCCACAGTTGAAAATTGGTGCTTGGATTGGCTTATTCCACTAAACAAGGATAAATGTTGTGTATTACGTTTAGGAAACAAAAATCCTCATCATGCCTACTTCTTTGAGAACGGTCAGCAGTTAACTTCAGTTAACCGTCATTCTGATTTAGGTGTCATAATAACATCAACCCTAACGTGGTCTGACCAAGTTGCCGAAGTTTCCCGCAAAGCCAATGCTGCATTTTTATCCTTAGGAAAGCATTTCACAAACCAAGTCAGCAGTTACTTCTTAAACTGTAGGTATAAATCCTACATACGTCCCATTCTGGAGTATGCTGTAACCATATGGTTTCCATATCTTATAAAAGACATCAAACTGCTAGATAGTACACAACGTCGTATAACCCGGTTGCCACCCTTGTGCTCCCACAAAAATTACCACGACAGGCTTGAGATTCTACACCTCAAGTGCTTATCAGAACGTCGTAGTAGAGGGGACATGATTCATACCTGGCGCATACTATCAAGCAACAATCTCTCGGTGGATCTTAGTGACATCTTTGAACTAAACACGGACTCTAGATTGAGGGGTCATACCCTCAAACCCTCTCGCGAGAATTTGAAAACCACCCAACGTCAGAATCTCTTTGGTAATCCCGTGTTTCACAAATGGAACTCTCTGCCTGATGAAGTGGTCAATTCTCCTTCCATCAATTGTTTCAAAAACAGGTACAATGCATTTGTTCGTGCTTCTTTAGTGTAGTGCGCGGCGAATGGTGCATATTGAGCGCGTGAAAAGGCCTGTAATTTCCGTGTGATAGTTTCTGCTACTGCGCCGTATAACAGAACAATGTCGTCTTTGTATCTGATATTTTTATGTCTAACTGAAAAACGTCTAGCCATAATGTAATGTATATACATATATGTTTAATTGTCTTAAATTGTAGTGTGCGGTTTTTCTATGTATTTTGTTGTGGGCATAATAGGGTGAAACCCTTTGCCCTTCTATTCTATTAATAATAATAATAATAATACATGAGATGGGATATTATAAACTTTAAAAAGAAATGTAGAGAAATTTTTACTTTTCTTCAGCTTAATCTTTTTTTATTTTGCAATAACTTATATTGTATAATTGGTTGGGGTAGGAAGCAGGTGGGCTCTGTGTAGCACATGTTAAGATAATATAAAAATGTATTTTAAAGGTAATAAAAAAAAGTATATGCTAATTACCTCTTCTATCAAGAAACTGAAATGGTTAACGGTTCTCAGTTATACTGTCTTTCTGTCTTAAAATATATAAATAAAAACTCTTGGTCTATTAGTCACTTTGCTCATGAATATAGTATTAGAAACAAAACTGATGCTATTCCAGTAAGAACCAATTAAGCAATTTGCCAAAAATGCTTAAAATATTATGCACTATAGGTTTTTAATAAATTTCAGAGATACCTAAAAGAATCACACATAGATTTAAATTGTTGAATAACAATGTGATATTTGAGGCGGTCTCTTACCTTTCATGAAATTACGCTTCGATCGCTTTAGTTTAATCCCATACTTGGACTTAAATATGTATATCTTAGCATTAAGAAAATATTTTTTATGTTTATGTTGAAGGTGTAACCCTTGAAGGAGGCGACTCATGTTAAGCCTGAAGTTGTCTATTCTTGTATATCTTGAATGCAAACGTTAAAGTGGCAACTGCGCCATACCTTTTCCTTTGGCGGAGTCAAGGTTAACAAAACGTTGTGAATTTGAGTAGTAGCATTCTAGATCTTAACCAAACGAGACGCTATGGGTAATTCAAGCAATAAAGGGTTTAACAATTACCACGGCATTGTTTTAAATGATTCCTGAAGAGAATGACTACCCGCAAGTTATCCAGCCACAGCCAAAATTCTTCAAAAATCAATAAAACATAAACTTATGAACTTCTTATTAAAGTACAATGTTAAATAAAAGAGTAAGAACTGAAGATGCAGTAACAGAACTTTTTAGCAATATATCGGGTGATCAAATAAATTTCACCTCTAGAGTACTGTGGCTTCGTGATGTTTCTATGAAGCTACAGCACATTAGAGGTGAAATTTATTTGATCGCTTGATATATGATTTACTAGATAACTCCAAAGCTTGTGCTGCTGTATTTCGTCATTTCGCAATGGTCTTCGACACCGTGAATTATGACATATTACTGAAAAAAAATTGGAAATTCATAGGGGACAAAAGGTTCATCTAGATCTATTCAAATATTATTTAGGTAACAGGACTCAGGTTGTAAAAGTTAACAAAAATATATGGTCGCCTTAACAATAATGTGTGGAGTTCCACACGAAACCATATTAAGTTCTATTTCATTTTTAATCTACAGTGATACAACAGGTATAAATAACCGAAAATTTTTAGGTATCAAAACGCCGTTTAGCATTTAATCTCTGCCACTACAAAAATTAGAGTTATCTCTGGGTAGAGTACTAGTATTTTAAAAGAAACCCAAAATTGTGTAGAGGAAAGTTGTTCAGAACACAAAATTACGCTTGTATGCAAAATTTTAAGTTACTTAGGCAGAATTAATTTTTTGTTAGTTTAAGGCTTTCATTTTGTCCATTAGATGCTTCCAAAACACCTGTGAAGTACAATATTAGAAACATGATCGATTTCAGTTGAGTTTAAATACAAAATTAAAAAATTACATTTTGAAACAAAAACTATTATGCCAGTTAACTTTATCAGTAAATAAGCAACAAATATTAGCATTAAAAAGCGAATCATTTTTGGCGTTTTGAAAAAAGGTACATTTAAGAGTGACAACATTTTGTACGCATGCTAGCTACGCCAACAAATGGAATATTAAAAATAGACGGTAAAACAATACTTTATATATTAATATTGTAAATATGTTCGTGCAATGTGCAAGCAATATATTTTTGTGGTTCTTGATCGGTTTCCCCTTTACATTTTGGACACTTATACTTAACTGGTACAGACATCTCTCTCACTCCTATTTCCATTACTGCTCACAATCTGTACAATAAATGTTGTTAAGAATGCCTGTCTGTCTGCCTGTCTGTCTGTTTGTCTGTCTGTCTGTCTGTTTGTCTGTCTGTCTGTCTGTCTGTCTGTCTGCCTGCCTACCTGCCTACCTGCCTGCCTGCCCGCCTGCCTGCTTGTCTGCCTGTCTGTCTTCCTGTCTACCTACCTATCTGTCGACCTGTTTCACTGCCTGCCTGCCTGTCTGCCTGCCTGTCTGTCTGCCTGCCTGCCTGTTTGCCTGCCTGCCTGCCTGTCTGTCTGTCTGCCTGCCTGTCTGTCTGTCTGTCTGTCTGTCTGTCTGTCTGTCTGTCTACCTGTCTATCGGTTTGTCTGTCTGTATGTCTGTCTGTCTGCCTGCCTAACTGCCGGTCTGCCTGTCTGTCTGTCTACCAAATTTATAGACATTGATAATGGAGGTCATTAACTACATCTGCTGTAAATTTCTCAGACAAAGACTCCATACATTTTATTTTCTTAGCAACCTTGCACATTTCTCAAACAATCACATCCGGCTCCCATAATGGGGGTCATTGACCCACCCTCATTACAAAGAAAAATATTACGAGAAGTATTTCTATGAATTTTCAAAGTTATTTCGATGGTTTGGTTGCGATCGTATGAATATCGCCGTTATGCTAGATGGACATCTGGAATTGCAGATCAAACTGCCAAACTGTGCCCTCTCTGTCTGTTATGTAGAAAATGTAGGCAGCGGCTTGAACGAAGAGGGCATAAACATATAAGTCATTGTCTATGGAATAAATCGTGGCAGTCTGATTGTAACATGGAAACCGTCACCTCTTTGGAAAAATATTACGAGAAGTATTTCCATGGTTTGGTTGCAATCGTATGGATATCACCGTTACGCTAGATAGACATCCGGACTTTAAAACTAATACAAAACTGCGACTTCCAGACCCGATTGATTGGTTTGATTATAATGTGATGGAGCCCATCGAGAAGAATTTAAAAATTTTGAGATTAGAACGTGAATGTGTGAAGAAAATCGTATATGATTTATGGTGATGTCCGCCTCCCCATCTGTTAAATGTTTGCATTATGAGCCAACGGTCTGCATCATACTACGAATATCGAATGCAATTCATGAAATTGTTAGTATAATAGAAGAGTTAAAAGAGGCAGGAATAATTGAATAAATCCAGTTCGGAAACAGCACGAGGAGATTGTCCAGACAGAGATGACAACATCTCTACCACAATAATTGACTAGTGTATAATATATTTGTAATAATTTTATACATGTACATTAGACAAATAAAATACAATTATATTTACAATTGTCGTTTTATTACACCGTCGTGCCCATAAAACCGTTACAGAAACATGTCAGGTTGACCAGTGGTCTATTTATTCATCGTTGCAAATTCTCAGACACTGATAATGAAAGCCATTGATCCCCTGATGTTCTGTAGTAATAATTTTGAAAGCGCTAAATTAAGATCTGTTTCAGTATTAATTTTCAACTTCCCTCTTCTTATTTCGTTAATAGTATGTATGACTGCCTACCTGCCTGCCTGCCTGCCTGCCTGCCTGCCTGCCTGCCTGCCTGCCTGCCTGCCTGCCTGCCTGCCTGCCTGCCTGCCTGCCTGCCTGCCTGCCTGCCTGCCTGCCTGCCTGCCTGCCCTCCTGTTTGCTTACCTGTCTGTTTGTCTGCCTGCTTATCTACCTGTCTACCTGGCTACCTGTCTAGCTGTGTACCTGTCTAGCTGTCTACCTGTCTAGTTGTCTACCTGTCTAGCTGTCTACCTGTCTAGCTGTCTACCTGTCTAGCTGTCTACCTGTCTAGCTGTCTACCTGTCTAGCTGTCTACCTGTCTAGCTGTCTACCAGTCTAGCTGTCTACCTGTCTATCTGTCTAGCTGTCTACCCGTCTACCGCTGGCATACTTGCGCCGATAATGAAATTGAATGTAGCGACAGAACTTATTAAAACTAAAAATATTATAAGACAGAAAGTTCGAGCTCTTAAGGAGGGTAAGTTGGTGGAACAACAGCTCCTCGGTAAATTTTTTAAACCTGTTACCGAACAAATGCAAAGTGTTGCAAAAGTGATAATTAAAAAAGAGAATCCCCCATCTTCAAAACTTGAATTATTTACACAAAAACCGGTTGATGAAGTATTGTGTGAATCCGCCGAAAATGATTCTAATACGACTATAGCAAACAAATTTCAGCCGTCTACCAGCATAGAACCGCAAGCTATAGGTTCTTTCTTAGAACAGTATGATAAACTTCATAGGAAATATGTAAGCAATTATCTTATAGAAAGACCAAATCTAGGGAGGTATGGAATTAGATATGATTTTGACAAAAACCAATTTTATTTTGGTGGAGATGAGCTAGATATAAAGGGCTCTTGATATAATTTTAAAAAATGTTCGCTATGAAGGTACGCCTGGTTTGTACGAATTACTATTTTAAAACAATCCTCAAATAAGTAACTCCAACGTCGACAGATAGAGCAAATTATAATGATATCATAAACAGAACAGGTGCGGCGCATAGAAATTTTGATAAAAATGTGCAGAAGGTAGGTTTCAACCAAACGAAATACAAGAAATCTATAAAATCTGACTCATCATCATCATCACCACCCTCGTCTTCATCAGTGTCATTAAGAGCTAAAAAGCGTTCTGGTAAAGGTATGCAACAAATGTATAAACAAGTTAGCAATAAACCGATGGACTATGTTTACTGGGATGATCCGAACGAGTTAGTCGATCGATTACAGTTACTGTATGCCTCTCAAGCATCCGGTCACACAAATCATAGAAATGAAATTGTTAGTATAATAGAAGAGTTAAAAGAGGCGGGTATCATTGAATAATGTCAGTTCGACAATGTCGAGAGATAAGTTCGGTCGTCACATTCAGCACAGAAATCTACACTTTTACGATGACTATGATAATTTTAATCTCCAACATAAACGATTAGCCAATCTTGCACAATTTTTGACATATTTCAAGATGGCAGAAGGTGTAGCATTGTGTTCAATTGACCTCTGCAAATTCTGTAGTAAACCAGCAGTAAATAAAAAAGTAACCTGTGTTAGTTGCAAATCTGTGTACCACACCAGTTGTTCTACGAAATCTACAAAAAAGTGTTGTGAAAAACAAAATTTTTCAGCCGAAAATGTTGAAAGTGAGGAAGATTTTGACACAATCAAAGACTCGTTAATTGAAAAATCAATTAACTGGGAAAACAAAATATTCAAGGAATCGAACACAGATTTAAAAGATTATTTACAACAATTTAAATACCAAATTCAACAACTAGAAAGTGAAAATTGTAACCTGAAAAGCACAATCAGTAGATTAAATGCAAAAACGCTAGATGATATAATATCAGTAAAAGCAACAGTGGTTGATAGTTTCACAGCATTAACTGAGGAGATAAATAACCTCAGAACTGAAATAAACAAATTGCAGGAAATCAGAAAATTTACTAATGTTAACAAATCAACAGCAACTGATATCAATCAAAAACTAAAACCTCAAATAAAGAAAACATCTGCAAATGGTGAACCAAGTTCAAGTTCAAGTTCATTGCATAATAAAAAGTCAGAGACTCCTAAACAAAAATTAAATCTGGGAAAAACTAATGTAGTGACACCAAAACAGTTCTCAGATGCAATAAAATTTGTGACTAAAAAATGCATGGAGAAGAACCAAACAGCAGTGATGAATTCAATAATAAGCTTAGATCAAAATGCAGAAACTTCCATAAATATGGATCACCAAAGCCCAAACACTGATAAATCGTTACTAAATCATGAAGATACTGCAGTAAAGCAAGTAGTGAACCGTAAAAAATGTGACGACATGATCGGCATTAATAGTGGAAAACCTAGCACCACTAAAAGTGTGAACAATGAGGGAGGGAAAACTGCAACTCATCGACGACATATAAACCAGAAGATAGTGGGAACAAATCATGAAGATAAGAGGATACCACTATTTCAAAAACCTAAAACAGGGGATAACGATGAGTGGAAAACAGTACAACATAGAAGAAACCGCGATAAACCCTCAACATACCGACCTGACCCTATAAAAGGTTCCAGCAATGAACTAGGTGAACTGATAGTCGCCCAAAGAAAGCATTGGATATTTTTATCTGGTTTCTCGCCAACAACTGAACCTGAAAGCATCAGTAGTTTCCTAAAAAACCGCAACGTGGTCAGTGATTGTTTATGTGAGAAAATGAAAACTAAAAAGGACAATCAGATGAGTTCCTTTAAACTAGGTGTTCCTGAGGCACAAAAGAATAAAATCATGGACCCGAAACTATGGCCAGTTGGAATCACCGTTAACCATTTTATGAATCTGCAACGCCATCAAACTTTAAGAGCTTAGAGAAGAATGTGAAGTCTGATGGGTTTTATAATACTAATAAACACTGTAATTTAAATCAAAGTAATGTAAATATCTTTCATGTTAATATTCAGAGTTTGCGAAACAAAACTTTGGACCTTGAGGTATTCCTCAGAGAAAAAAAAATGCAAGTTCTATGTATCAATGAGCACTGGCTGACGCATGACGAGCTACCGGTGACTGGTATTGAGGGCTATCGCTCTGTCTCTGGTTTCTGTCGGTCACTTGTGGGCCATGGTGGTGTGGCTATTTATGTTAGAGATAATTTAAACTGTTGTGATCTAAACATTTCTAAATTTTCAGAGGAAGTCCACTGTGAAGTTACTGGTGTATCACTGACTCAACTTAAAACCCAGGTTGTTACAATTTACCGATCACCTAACGGAAACTTTATGAGGTTTCTTGAAATTCTATCGACTGTAATGAGTAAGTTAAATCTTAAAATTAAAACCATCATTACAGGAGACTTCAATGTTTACTTCTCCACTAATGATCGTAAAGCTTCTGAAATCTGTAATTTATTCTTCTCCTTTGGTCTTCATGCAACTGTAAATTTTTGCACACGTAAAAATGCATGCATTGACAATGTTTTCACCAACATCGTGGGAGGATACTCCACTACTAGATGTGATTTTTCACTATTCTCTGATCATGATGGCATAATCTTTAAATATGGAAGTGAAACCAGATTCTCTAAAACCCGTATAACTTATAGACCTATTACTAATGAGGGCCTTTTTTCACTATATAACATGATTGAACAAGCCAGTTGGGATTTTGTTAATGACGAGAAATTTAGCCTTGATTCTAAGTTTAAAAAATTCATTGATTTAATTCAATCAGCTGCCAGTATTTCTTTGCCAACAAAGTCCAAAGTGGTTGTTCTGAATGATTGCCGGAAAACGTCTGTAAATTGGTTTAATGCCACTTTGGCAGATATGAGAGACAGACTAAAAACTTTGTCTGACATTAACAAAGCTAATCCTACTGTTGTGCCCAAAAACATGGTGAATGAGTATAAAAAACTCTATAGACAGGAAATTTCCAAAGCAAAAAAAGATGCGCATGATCTCTTCATTGCACAATCTCCAAATCCACAAACAGCTATGTGGAACATTATAAAGAAACCATCAACAAGCTCCTCTGTGGAGTGCTCCAATGTTCTAACTGCAAACACCCTAAATTCTTATTTCTCCAACATTGCTGAGGAAATTCTATCTACATTGCCCTGCTCTCCAAATAAATTTAAAGAATACATTAAAAATAATTTAAATCAAGATCTACATTTCACATTTCAAACGGTTGGTTTTAATGAAGTAAGAAAATGCATTGACGATCTAAAAAACAGCGAATGCAGGGACTGTTTTGAGCTAAATGTTAAAATAATAAAAACACTAAAAAACCTTATCTTATCTCCCTTAACGAAACTAATAAATCTCTGCATATTGTCCAGTATCTTTCCATGTGTATTAAAAACTGCCAGGGTTGTGCCTATCTATAAAAACAAAGGGTCCAGGGATGATGCAACGAATTACAGACCCATATCTCTGCTTCCTATATTTTCAAAAATTTTTGAAAAAATTCTCAACAATCAAATTAAAAACTATTTTGAATCAAACAACCTTTTTTTCCAAAGCCAGTTTGGCTTCCGCAGTAAAAAATCTACCACACTTGCTATTAGCTCCTTGTCATCAAATATATATGAAGGTTTTGAGGCGGGCTGTGATACGTATGCATCATTCTTTGACCTCACAAAGGCATTCGATTGCGTTTCTCACCCTATACTGTTAGACAAATTATCTTTTTACAACTTTAAACCTAGCAGTGTAGCTTTGATTAGGTCCTATCTTGATAATCGTCAGCAATTTGTGGTATACAAGGGTGGTGTTTCTAATCGGGCAACCTTGGAACATGGCATTCCTCAGGGGTCGGTACTGGGACCAACCCTTTTCTTAATCTATGTGAACGACCTCACAAATGCTGTGGACAATATAAACCTGTTATTATTTGCTGATGATACTACCGTCTACTTCCAATACAAACCCTCACCATCTATCATAGTCACAATATCTGACATCCACATGAAAATCGAAAACTGGTTTACCGCAAACAAACTCAGCTTAAATAGTAGTAAAACCCAGAACATGTATTTTTCCCTTCGAAATAATAATCATGTTCAGGATCAAAATCAATCAGCGGTTAAATTCTTGGGTGTCTATCTTGATCCCGGAATGACTTGGGTTGAGCATATAGCAGAGCTTGGAAGGAAACTATCAAAATAATTTTCTTAATTAGGAACCTGACCAAGACGGTCTCCCTTAAAACTGTTTTAACTGCTTATCACGGATGTTTTGCTTCTAATATTACATATGCTCTTCTAGTATGGGGACACTCTTCTCATGCTAAGAAAATATTTGGTTTACAGAGAAGATGTCTACGAGTAATGGCTGGAATTGGCTATCAGAAATGTTGCAGGATGTATTTCGTTCAATTCAACATCTTAACCTTACCGTCCTTGTACATTTACCACTGTCTTTGCTATACTAAGAACAACTTACACCGTCATCAAACCCACAGAAACATACATAACTACTCTACCAGAAACGGAGACAGCATAGTCCCGCGATTTCACCGACTCTCGAGGACCCGGGATGGTGCTGGCTATTTGGTTTAAAGTTTTTTAATGCACTGCCACCCAGGGTTCAGAACCTGGATGCTATAAAATTCACAAAAAACTAATAAAGGAATATCTATTGTCGAGAGCTTTTTACTCACATGATGAATACCTCACAAGCAACCTTAATGATATAGGTACCTTAAGGTAACAAATTTTGTTAGTGTTAGTGTTGTTTAAAAAATTCTTAGCATCTGTAAAATAAATAGGCTGTTTTTATAATTTTATTTATTAACTGTTATTGTAAGAAATAAGTCTGTGTATTATTAAACATTTTAACGTGTAAAAACAAATAATATTTGTAATATTACTAATAAATTTATCTTTATCTTATCTTTATCTTATCTCAATCTCTATTTGAAGAGGATGGTGTCAACAAGACTCTCCTTAACAAAGAACTTAATAAGATTATTTACCGACTTTCCGAACACCAAAACTGCTAGTACAAATATAAAAATAGCAAATGAAATTATTGCAAACATTCAAGCTGAAATTGATCAACTTTACTTTTCTCTAAAACTAACTAAACCTCCGCCTAAGCCTTCAGTTAGTGAAACTGTCTCATTTAGAAATGACCCGGAAGAAAATAAACAGTTCGATTAAGGCTCAAATAGTAGATGAGCTGCATAAGCCTTGTTACACGATAAATTGCTCATTAAGACCCCATGGGATGCTCGTAGCAGTGTTCGCCCCTGCGCGTACCCCACAGCTCAAATGCTTCGGCCAGAAGTCAGTCGCGAGGGGGGTTCACAGGTTTAGGGTGCGGTTCGGGGCGGAATGCCACGACGGGGTGTCGATATTGGGTTATTAAGACAAAGTTAAGGGGCGCCACGACCTTTGGAAGATGTTACAATTGATAGATAACTGACGACCAGTCAAAAGTCAAAAACCAATCGCAGTAGCGTTGCGTCGTACTCCAAGGGGGTGTTCCCACGGCACTGGCTTTTACACCTACCTTTTTGGTGTCCTTTCTCCAGTTGCTTATGCCCTTTACAAAGGAATACATACACAACGCCGCAAGAAACTCAATTCTTGTCGGTCACAGTAATGCACAAATAACTGAAATGAAAAGCAATACGTAAATTAAAAATGGGTAATCTATTACCATACTAGTTACAGGCCCGAAGGCAAGTGTTCAGGTAGCAAATGCTACAAATTGGGGTTAGTAAACAAATACAACACAATAAGGGCTGAAGGCCCAGGGAGCGGCACATCCGCTGACAATAATGGTCACCTAGGTCCCGGAATACACTTATTTAATTTGCCAAATGGCTCACTACCATTCCCGGAGCCAGGCTCCCATAAACTTATGCTGAAGACTTATATTTGCAATGCTTGACAGTAAATAACGGGTCGGGCAGTTTGCATACGGCCCACAAATAACATATACGACAACTGGAGAGTTCCGGAGCTTCGCACGCCACTGTATTATACGCAATTCACTGTTTATTAACACTAGTACAATACCTTACGTCATCACTAGGGCTCCAAGCAACTGGGTTGTTGAAGTGCTGATGCCGGGAGATCTCGACCTGGAGATTCAACGCTCTGACGATGCTGTCGTACAGAAGAGGGTTGCGATAACAGCTTAGATGCGGCAGGGGTTGATAGGCAGATAGGGACCGTTGACCAGCTTACTCGGGGAATTGTGGCGGTAAGATCCTTCAGAGAAGTAGCAGGGTGGAGCCAAACGATAACTCACAACTGCTCACCCTGTATATTGATGCTTTGTGTTCGTTCCTGTCGCAAATCCGCTGATAATCAGCGAGGAAATGTACACACCGGTACTTGAAACTTTAAGGGATGGAAAGCACTTGTAACTGCACACAAGTCCGAGGGTACAACACGCCTCTAAGAACTAAAGGGGTTGTTCTTTGTTCTTAAGTTAACTTGCACATCCGTGCGATAGCGAAGCTTAATTTGGACTCTCCTGGGAGGGAACGCGCTGGACGCAGCGTTAATTTTTATCATTGCGTCATGCGTAAAACTTTCCATCGCTGGGCATCTCACTCAGGTGCATAAAGAGTCTATTGTTCCAAGTGCTGAATTGCATCGCCCAAAATGTAACGTGCAACAAAGCGCGGGGCTTCCCCCGTGCCTTACGCGCGTCTGGCCGTCGCCGAAACCTGATATTCACGGCTTCGCCTTTTAGATTGAAACTGAACGCAAACTCCATCTGCCAGCGATTTGTTAAGTCACTTAGTGGGGTTTATGCTATGATCATGCGTTACAGCGTTCGCCTCTATATTGAAGCAAATGCCTTATTTAAGATACTTTATGCGACAGATGTCGGTGCCTGGCCTGCAAGTGCGTCAAACAGTTAGATAATTAGGGAAATATGCCCGATGGCTTAAATTACGCTGCAATACGCGGGAGAAGAATGCGGAATTGTACATAGATTTTTAACGGGAATCGGGAGTCTTAACAGCCTGCACGAATAAACTTTCGAAGGCGTCGTGTAATAATAAAAGGTTTGGATGATCTTCATCAGGCTGATTTAGTAGAAATGATACCATACTCTAAAGTAAATAAAGGTTATCGATATAGTTTTAGTAATTATAGATGTATTTTCAAAATATGATTGGCTAGAGCCTATAAAAACCAAAACCTCCAAGGAAGTTATTATTAGTGCAACTGAAAAAATACTATCTGAAAGCGGTAGAATTCCGAAGAACTTGCAGACAGATCAGGGTAAAGAGTTTTTCAATAAAGATTTTCAAACACTAATGAATAAATTGCAAATTAACCATTTCTCAACATTTAGCTAAAAAAAAACGTGTCGTTGAAAGGGTAAATCGTACACTTAAATCTATTATGTGGAAGATGTTTAGTTTGCAAGGTTCATACAAATGGCGTTCTCTATTATCTCAAGTCAGTCACACCTACAATCACAAAAAACAGTACAATTGGTAAAAGACCGGTTGATGTGAATAAGAGTAATGAGAAGGAAATTCTCAATCAAGCCTATAATCATATAAAAATGACAGATTTAAGTAATGTAAAATTTAAGGTTGGCGATCCTGTGCGAATTAGCAAATATCGAACAATATTTGATAAAAGATATACGCCCAACTGGACTAATGAAATATTCACAATCGATCAAGTTAAATTAACTAATCCTTTTACCTATCTACTAAAAGATGCTTCCAATCGGTCTATTCAAGGGCGTTTCTACGATCTTGAGCTTCAAAAAGTTAAATATCCAGACATACATCTCGTTGAACGCGTAATAAAACGAAAATGTAACAAAGTATTTGTAAAATGGCTTGGATTTTCAAATCAGCACAATAGCTGGATTGATGCTAAAAATATTGCCTAAATTACCTCATGTTGTGATGACTCAACACTTAATTTTCATCGGTGCTATATAAACCTGATGTGCTGTAGTATTTCTATCATTCTCCTGTACGCGCTCTTTCCAAAAACATGGCAGATTTCAACTAGAAACTTTGCAACTCAAATGAGGTTAAAGAGTGGGTAAATGTACGAGATTTGAAGATTGACGAAAAATATCTAATAATAAATGTGTATCGATGTCCGACTAAATACGGCAATAAAGTGCCGGTAGAATTGGACAACTTCAGATTCATTTTACCAGCACGCTACGATTGCCTAACAAACGCAGACCTACAACAATTAGGAAAACGTCGCTACTATATCATCTCGGGTGGCAAGTGCGGGAGCAGCACAAAACTTGTCTTTGAGGAGATCGTCCAGACAGAGATGACATCCGTAGCACAATAATTAGCTGATATATATATATATATATATATATATATATATATAGTTGTAATAATTTTATACATGTACGTTTTAAACAAAATAAATACAAGTATATTTACGTTGTTGTTTTATTACACCATTGTGCTTATAAAATTGGTTACAGGAATATTCCAGGTTGGTCAGTGATGCATAATATATTTGTAAGAATTTTATACATCAACAAAAATTTTCGAACAAAGGCTCCATTCAATTTAGCAGTCGTGCTGATTTTTCTCAAACAATGGCTTCCGTTGTTCAATTTTTAACAGCTTTGCACATTTTCTCAAACATGTCTGGACAAGTCTGAAGCTTCAGACAATAACATCCTGTTTATCTGATAATGGCGGTCAGCAAAAATTCGTCCAGACAACAAAGACTTCATTGTTCAGTTATTTTTTTGCAATCGTGCAGATTTCTCAAACAATGGACGTCATTGTTCTATTTACTGATAACAGCATCCTGCAAGAATGGACATGTTTGCATTGTCAGACAATGACTCACATCCTGTTCAGCCTGAGAAATATTTTTTGATAAGCGTAGAAATCTTGTAAAATTTCAAAATTACACTTTTAGCCCCAAAAATTCCTCGTGGGAACCGAACCCCGGCTAGGTCAATGACCCTCGGTTAGACCAATGACCTTGGCCCCGGCTAGGCCTGTGACCTTGACTTCCGGCTAGGCCCGCGACCTTGACCCCGGCTAGGCCAACGACCTTGACAAACCTGCGCAAAAACCCCGCGCAGATCTGCGCAGGGACCTGCGCAGAAAACCTGCGCAGTGACACATTTTGAGCCAGAACCCGTGTAGGTACTCTACTTTTAAAGTTAAGGTTATGTTACGTGTGTCAAAAGTCAAAACTATTTTCTTCTAGTTTTGCCCTGTAATAATCAACTATAACCTTTTTCCTTTTCCAATAATAAAACCCTCTTTCGTTTCTATTCCATTGCAATTGAAGTGTATGCACAAGAATTAAAGAATTTGGGAGATTATTTTTTTACAAGAAAATGTGACATAAGTCAAGTTTTTAAACTTCAAGCATTTCAGTGTTGCCAAAATCAGCAAGCAGAAGTTTTAAAACAGAATTTAAACAAGGTACCAACTTGACAGCGTCTTGACAGTTCAAAAGTATTGTGAATGGATAGTACGCTTGTGATTTTTTAGTTTTATTCGATTTTTTCAAAATACGGCTCTAACGATTTTTTTTTTACTTTACATTTTTATTACATTTTTAATGTGTATTGATGTGAGATAGGCGATTTTCCAGTTGAATACCTGTAAAATGGGTTTCTTTTGTTTTTTCTTATTTTTTTATTAACGCCTATTTTAAATAGAACACCCGGTATATTATTACATTTTTGAATTCATCTTAAAATTTCAAAGAAAATTTGTTTCTTGAACTAACACTCTATTTTTACGGTTTCTGTAGGATTTGTAATTTTTTAAAATTTTTGACAAATACTTAAAAATTCAAAATAAAATTTTTGGCTAACTATAAGATTACTGTAAAAGGAAGTTGTGTGCGTGTACAACACCAGATTTTTTTCTCTAATTCTGTTAATGGTGGCAAAGCAATTATGTTGGAACTATTTTGAGAAGAAAATCTTCTCAATTTCATTTTATTGCCTCTTTAGTCTCTTAACTACTTGAAATTCAAATATTAATCTAAATTTCGAATAAAAAGTACGTGCACATCAATCAACTCATTTTGAAAAAACCCAGTCGACATCCACCAAAAAAACGCAATGCGAGTAAGATTTAATGTCGAACTTCGATGCTCCTACCAAGAAGACTGTACTAAGGAACTGTAACTTGCTATGACAGCTGTAGTAGTGTAGCTAGGGGGATTCTGGCTCACATTTGACCTTGAACTTTTTTCAAGGTCACGGGCCTAGCCGAGGTCAAGATCACAGGCCTAGCCGGTGGGCGTGGCCTAGTCGGGGTCATTGACCTCGACCGCTTCCGGGAATTTTTTGGGTTAAAAGTGTAGTTTTTGAAATTTTCCAACGCTCGAGCGTCTGGGATGCAGACATGTCTATTCTTGCAGGATGTTATCAGTAAATCAGAAGCTATTGTTACGCTTATCAAAATTTTCTCAGGCTCGACCGGATGTGACATCGTCTGACAGACATGTCTATTCTTGCAGGATGTTATCATATAGGTAAGAAAGGGGGGCAGCGCTGCTATTCGGCTACCTTGTTTCGGCTACCATCTCAAGGTCACCCATATAGCCTTGCAGGCTACACTAGCGGGTAAGCAGACTGATAGACAGGCGGACAGGTAAACAGACAGTTTTATACAGGGAGACAGGTAGACAGGTAGACAGCTAGACAGGTAGACAGGTAGACGATAGACAGCCAGGTGGACAAGTAGACTGACAGGTCCAAACCAGTTCCCATGTAGCCTTGCAGGTTTCTGCTTGCCTGTCTACCAGTACAACTGTCTGTTTACCTGTCCGCCTGTCTAACAGTCTGCTTACCCGCTAGTGTATTATATTTAGTTTTTATATTAAAATAAATGTTATTTGCAAAATGTCTCCTTGCATTTTCTACCGTATTTGTAATAACTTGAAAAAGTAGGTGATATGCCTTTTTTGCCAATAGTTGACGACGTGGAATCACTAAGATTAGAGTATCTGTATATGAATGAGTTGGGAAATGTAGGTAATTTGTTTTGGATTCATAAACCATGGAGTACCAGATTTATGCCGATGTTAAGCTTTATACATACTTCGTTCAAATAAAACATATGAAATATACTTTTGTTAAATCACATGATCCTTGACTTGTCGATATAATGATTCAGCTCTTAATAGATATAGGATTTCTAATATCTGGCAACACTGTCACCTGGTGTAGCGTCCAGGAACTAAACGACTAAAACTAAGATGGCGTGTACTAGTTCACTGCCAGTGTGTTGTTCTTAAAAATTTGATAACTCCGAACTCCGATAAAAGCAGCTGATTTTATAGTGTAAGTGTGTAATTTTCTGATCGTATTCGCAGCTTTAGCGGCGCAGACAAATAATGTTTGCCTGTCCAAAAACATGGTTAGTTTCTTAAAATCATTTTTAGATTACATGCGAATGTAATGTCGCTTCAGCCCAAAAAGATGTCTATCCTCGAACAGCACGAACTAATAATTCGCCTAAAACGTGTACCCGATGGAGTTGCCAGCGGTAGGGATCTTCTGCTATGCTGTGTGACGTCAGCAATCTTCGTGTTGAACTGGAGATGGTCGACCCAAAATGTCTGCAGGACGAGGTAAATATTGAATTTTATTGCATGCCAATCGCTACAACTCTTTCCAGAAATGCTATTAACTAACCAACAGAATAAACACCTAACGGACTCAGAAGCGACAACCGCGGCGGCATCTTTGAAGTTGCAGGTTGCAGCAGCCTTAATTTGTTCAGGCGACCATATCGTAAGGACCTTTGGCGGGAAATTTAAAAAGGTGAATTGTAGGCTCGAAAATATTGCCCGTTTTATGCTTGCAGTGTTGATTATATAAGCATAAATTCTTACTTCTTGATACATATTTTGTTGTTTCCGTCACAATGTTGATTATTGATAGTAACGTTATGAAATTCTAGAATTTTTTAATAATGAGTTGCTTTTAGTATAGAAGCAACAATTGAGAAGGGAATGGAATATGATAAGTGACATAGTTTGTGGGAAATGTTACAGAAGGAAAGTGGTACAGGTATTGAATAATTAGTTTATTGTCGAATATCACCAAATAAATACTTAAGACGCTTAATAAATTATAAATGAGTACATTTACCTCGGGGCTTCTATCAGATGGAAACCCGATCCGATCATGTTCATCCACCTGAATTCTAGGAGGTAAACCACCTAGTTTGAAATTTTGATGGGATGCGCCATGTAAATCCAATCCTATAATTTTGTCGGCTCGAATTGAGCGAAGTGAATGCGGTGTCACATTTTGATGACAGAAACACGATCAAGTTAAATCGACAAACCAGCTGTTTTGGTGTGCAGCTAAGTCAGGTAGATGTGATTGACTTTTTCTGTTCCCGTCAAATCATTAAGTAAACTAACCATCATAACAAATGGTACACTTGGCAGTTTACCGACGTCTGTTTTTATGTGCTTGATAGGCTTGTAGGAGTTTGAAAATAAAAATTACACACAAAAAGTTATGTATGCGTTTGATGTACGATAAAGCAAAGTGAAGTTGGTTAACCAAGAATGTTATCTTCTAATGCATCATTTGTCTTTTTTCAATTATAACAGACCTGGTTATGGATCGTAGAGTCCTTTAAAATACAT
The DNA here is from genome assembly GCA_940337035.1 of Agriotes lineatus. NCBI lineage: Eukaryota > Metazoa > Arthropoda > Insecta > Coleoptera > Elateridae > Agriotes > Agriotes lineatus. The sequence goes on from CALNHX010000808.1 coordinate 116,133, forward strand.
TACAACAAAAACACCGTAGCTTGTAACAAGGACTGATTTGTCACGATCTGATCGAGTTTCTATCCGATAGAAACCCAGAGATAAATGTACTCAATTTATTAAAGGTTAAAAATTGTAAAAACATTGTTTCGCAAAGAGTGTACATAAAAAACCTTATAAATGCGTAACATTAATAATTTCTACTTTTTTAGCAGGCTTATTACTTCCTTTGGTTATTCCCGAATAACCAAAGTGAAATTGAAAGAAGAATGGCAGCAGGGTCTAGATGTGCGGGTAAATACAGGAACTTATTCAGGGAAAAGAACTTATCACGGACAGCAAAGGTGAAAATTTATAAATCAATTATAAGACCGGTAGTAACTTATGCTAGTGAAGTGTGGGTGTTAACGAAAGATAGCCTAAACAAATTAGAAATTTGGGAGAGGAAAATACTTCGAGGAATATTCAAAGGAATTAAAGAAGAAGAAGGATGGAGGAGAAGAACGAATGCAGAACTGGCAGAGGTGTTTAAAGACGTGGGAATAAAAACTGTGGTGGAGCAAAATAGATTACGATGGCTTGGTCATATAACGAGACTACCAAATGAGCAGTTAACAAAAAAGATGTACGGATATCAACTGGGTGGTGCTAACAAACGAGGTCGACCAAGGAAAACATGGTGGGAGATGGTGGAGAATGATCTGCGTACTCATGAGATCACAAACTGGCAAACGCTTGCTTATAATAGAAAGGAGTGGAAGAAAAGAATTTTAGCCATAGGCCTTAAGGCCTGAAGTGCTGTTTTATATATATATATATATATTATTACTTCCTTTTACAATAAAGTATTGGATTCACCCCAAAAATTCAAAGTTGATTTTTCAACAGACCTTCACATTTTAAAGTCCCCTGAACTCAAAAAACATGTTCTTGTTCGTTGGTCTGTCTGTCAGTCTGTGTGTGAACAGAATATCTCAAAAACGAAAAGAGATAGGGCGCTCAAACTTCATATGTAAGTTTTGTGTACCTACTATCTAGATGAAACAGCAAGCTTTTGAAGAAAATTGCCTAACTGGAAGTATGGTGTTTACTCTTGTGATTTTTCAGTTTTTTTCGATTTCTTCAAAAACGGCTCAAAGGTTTTTTCAAACTTTATATTTTTATTACATACTTCTAAAATGGATTTCTTTTGTTTTTTTTCTTTTTTTTTATTAACTCCTATTTTAAATAGAACACCCGGTATATTATTGCATTTTTGAATTCAGCTTAAAATTTTAGAGAAAATTGGTCTCTTCAACTAATGCTCTATTTTTTGTACGGTTTCTGTAGAATTTGTAATTTTTTAAAAATGTTGACATGCTTAAAAATTAAAAATCAAATATTTTAGCTTATTATAAGATCACTGTAAAAGAAAAATGTGTGTATGTCTTCTTCTTCTTCTTCTTCTTCTAGCAGCCCTTCTTCATCCACTCCTGGACATAGGCCTCCCCTATTCTTTTCCATGACTATTTGTTCTGTGCCAGTTGGTGCCATTTACTTCCTACTTTGTTCTTAATGTCGTCAAGCCAACGTCGTTGTGGCCTGCCAACACTTCTCTTGTGTAGTCTTGGCCTCCATTGTGTTATCCGTTTTGTCCATCTGGTTTCATCTTGGCGGGCAACATGCCCCACCCAGTTCCATTTCTGTTGGGCAATGCGTTTTATGACATCTTCTACTTTAGTTCTGTGCCTTATTTCCTTATTAGTGATATTATCCCTGAGACTTATCCCCAATATCATTCGTTCAATGGCCCTTTGTGTTGTTCTAAATCTGTTGGTTGATTTATTGGTGAGCGTGGCAGTTTCCATTCCGTAGGTCATTACGGGAAGTATGCAGGTGTTGAATACTTTCCTTTTAAGGTTTATTGGGATACTTTTATTTCGAAGGGTGTATGATAATTTGCCTGTGGCTATCCACGTGATTCGAATTCGTCTTTCATTTCGGCAGTTTGGTTCTCCTTGCCTAGTTTATTGTTGTGTCCTAAATAAACGTATTCTTCGACATTCTCTATAACATGGTCGCCCAGGCGTATTTCTGTGTTGCCTGTTGTCATAATTTTAGTTTTGGCTAAGTTCATGGTAAGCCCAATTTTTTCAGATTTTGACTTTAGTTCATTCATCATGTCTTGCATCTCTTCCATGTCTTGGCTAATGAGCACGATGTCGTCCGCGAAGCAAAGATGTGTGCATGTATCACACCAGATTTTTTCTAATATCTCAATTAATATATTTTTTCATTGTTCGTTTACTTACTAATTAAATTAATGTAGCCTATAGAAAATCGTTCGTTAATGACCCCTATTAATGAATGATATTCTGTTAATAAATGATTTTCTAATCAATGATGCCATGAAAATAACAATTACATGCATATATCTAATACTTACTATATTGCTAGCGGCTATGTGTGGGAAACTTGCCAAGGAAGTGAGACAGACAACCAACTCTTCAATGTATAATGGTGAGCTGTGTGCAAGCGCGGCGGCGTCGTCCGGCCAATGGGGAAGTGGTCAAGTTTAAAATTCGCTTCTAAAGGCGGAGTTCGAATTCTCACGCATGCGCACGAGACGCGTTATACTCTAAGTGAGACTATGTCGGCGCCGTAATGTTTTCTGAAGTTTCCAGGCCCTACCAGCAATATATGTGTATTATATATATGATTACATGACATACATGAAAATAAAAATAAAACTATGTCAAACGTATTTCTCAGTGATAATGAGATAATGGCCATAGACGATATTATTTTGGCCCCGCCAGAAGGTTTAGACAGTGCAAATATTCTATATTTAATTTTAATTTCAGAAAAAAACAGGAATATTTACGAGAAAATTTGTTTTATGGCGCAAAGAGAGGCAGGTAACATGCTATTTGTAATCAATGTTATTTTGTCAATGAATGATTTTCTGTCAAAGATGCCATGGAATAAAAATTAATGTCCAAGTAACATATAGAATTGGAGTTGTTGTCATGGATTAAAATGATTTTTTTTCTTATTTACTAAGATACGATCAACAGAAAAATATTGGAACCAGTTCTTGCGTTAATTGGCGATTTATAATCTCGACAATCTTTAACGCATGAGCGAAGCAACCGCGTTAAAATGTCTTGAGTATTAATCGTCCATATTAACACACTTGCTGGTTAAATAACTATTAAACCATAAAATATTCTCATTCTAACAAATAATTTTAGCAAGTAAGTTCCTAAACCGATATGTCATGGAACCCAACAGATCCATATAATAAGTTATGCAAACAATGCAGTTCTAGTTGCAAGATCGGAAGATGACCCTTCACAGGTTTAACGTCATTGCTAATGAATATAATATGGCTGTCTCAACCGATAAAACTAAGACAATTTGATCTCCAAGAAACCAATAAGATGTAAATTAGAAATAGGGAACGAAATTATAGACCAGGTATTGGACTTTAATTATCTAGGAGTAAACATCTTAAGCAGCCGTAATTTATATGAAGACGTACAAAAACAGGCAGTAAAAGCCGCGCGAATATCGGGATACCTCCTAGATATCACTTGGAAGAATAAATATCTGCATAAAGAAAGTAAAGTGAAAGTATACAAAACAGTTGTAAGGCCCGTACTAACATATGCTGCAGAAATGCGAGCTGACACCATCGAAAAAAACAGCTCTTGCGACCGGTAGAAATAAATATGATAAGAACCGTAGTAGGCAAAGCAAGACCAGACAGAGTAAGGAATGACACAGTAAGAGAAGAATGCAACATAATCAACAAAGTTGAATTTGTAAGGAGGTCAGAATGGAATAACCATGTGGAAAGAACAGCATAAGACAGACTTATTAAGAGAGTAAGTTATTCCAGACTAGAGGGGAAGCGGGAACCAGGGAAGCTTCCCAAAAGATGGACTGAAAGTTGGACATCAATTTCAGCTGAGAGTTCTTAGCAGCACAATAAAGGCGTGAAGAAAAACAGGCAATATAGCTTACAATAAAAGAAAAAGAAGAAGAAGACATAAGGTTGAGGAAAATGATTACATGGATGTGTAAATGGTATAGACTTCATAATAGTAATTAAACTATTTCCCACATATAACTGTAAAAAAATTATCAACAAATGTTTCTAAGTTTTCCACATAGATATAAAGATTACTATTTGGAGCTTTCAAGTTTCCAAAAATAGGTTGGTTTTTATTTGCATATGCTTTATAATAATTGAAAAGTATTGTGGCATCAAAAGATGTAAGATTCATCATTGGCATATTTTTTCAAAAATTTCACAAGAATGAACCTCGAAGCATTTTCGTAGTAAATAACTACATATATTACTTCAAACCATTTACACCTGGAAGATTATTTCTACGGTATGTATGACTACTACATTTGATGTAGAAGATTCAAACATTGTTAACACTTATCAGTCTTGCATAGAATCACCAGTTAATTTACTTACCTAATAGAGTATCCAAATCAGCTTCACACTTTGCTTGCTCGGTATGTTCAAAATAATTTAAACAAAACAATTTTTTAAAAGCTGTGAAGAATTGAATCGGACTGGGGTTAGATGAAAAACCACCTTGTTGTCATACCGCACGAAAACGGTTTTCTAAGCAATCCTGATTCAGGCTCTGTGTGTATATAATTTGAAACAATTGTGATTTTAAATATTTTCACAGTTGTAAAAAAGCATTAATTGTAACCATAAAACCAAAGAAACATTTAATAGTTTTTGAATTATCCCTATTCGTCTTAGCTCTTACAACTATAGAATTTAAGAAAACTACACGTTTGTTCAAAAAATTGTGTTACATTTCTGACCCCTTCCATGCATTTCCATGGAGTTTTTTCGAATGTTTTGAATTGGAATTTAATCAAATAATTTGTCGAAATTACGTAATAGTTCCGCAATTCAAATTACTGCTAAATCTAATGCCCCTAAGCTTACGTAAGTATTTAGTGAGCTAGCTACAATATAACTAAATCATTGAACGGCTAGCTTCATTCTCATTTTTTGAAAGTCATTAGGATTTACAAGTATATCTCACAATTTTGGAGCTAGTTTAATGTTCTGTAATTTACCTTTTTTGTAAAAGGAAATGATGTGCTTTCATGACACTGTTTTATTACCAAAATGGTAATCATATTAAAACAAGTTATTTCTTATTGATTTTGAGATTTGGTGTACCAAACGTTTCTACCATCTACCGTGAAATATGGACTGTCAGGAGATATTTAAACTGGATAGCACTGTTTTTGAGTTGTCAAAATTTGTACTCTTGAACTTCAACTCTCGATTAATTTTTGTGTGGGCTATTCGATGAGCATGTTCAAGGTAGGCTGAGGTTACTACAGGTCTGATTAAGCTTGTGTACAATATTAGCGATTTTGAGCGAAGGAAAGTGAATTAATACCCAGAAAGTGTAGGAGACTGAAAATGAAGTGGTAGTAAACAACTAGTGATTGATTTCTGCAAGAAGATCCAGTTTTGTGGTAGAAAAACGTAAGAATTAAACAACCGCACCAAACAGCTGACAGGCGCGTCCAAGGCCAGGTAAGCGCGCATTGAACTGGGACAGCGGGAAATGCGACTAAAATAAACACGAAGCGCGGTGAAATAAGACCACGAAAAACAAGTAAGTAAGAACAATATTCATTAAGTGACCTTAAATACAAGTGTTTTTTTTAACGAAACGTGAGCGTCGGCAAACGTATCGAGACGCGAAACAGTGCGGTTGAACGTCGGATGGGCGGCGATAAACATTATCGAAGCGCAAATCCTTATCACGTAAAAAGCCGGGTAATAGCAGAGAAAATAGGTGTGCAATAAAAGAAACGCCTGTTAAGCGCGGAACATTAAAGCGAAAATACTAGAAATCCAACCTAAATTTAAAACCGATAAGAGGGAACAATTTGCGACGGGTTGACCGGAGTTGACCTCTTTACGCGGTGATTGCAGATCAGCTGACACGCGCAACGTGGTATATTCGCCTCGCCGGTGCCGGTCGCTTTCAAAGAGATACAACGGGAAGAAAGCAACATGCCAGAAAACAAGGAAATTACGCTAGGCGATATCATGAACAAATTAATACAGGTAGAAGAGAAAATAGACGAGACCAATAAAAACATGAACCAACAAACAGAGAAAATAAAGAAGTTAGAGGAGACTATAAATTACCAGGAAATGAAAATCGAAAAATTAGAAAATGAATTAAGAAAAAAGAATTTAATAATCTTCGGAATCGCGGAGGACACAAAAGAGGACCTAGCAACCCTGAAGGAGAAAGTTATGGAAGTAATAAGGAAGGATATGGAGGTACAGATGGGAGAAAATGAGATAGATTTTATCAATAGAATTGGTGAAAGAAAAGAAAACGTAAACAGACCAGTAAAGATGGGGATTACAACAATTCTAAGAAAGTGGGAGATTATGCAAAATACAAAGAAATTGGCAGGAACAAAAATAGGAATAAGCGATGACCTCGACAAGAAGACAAGAGAAAGGAAGAAACAACTAATCCCATACATGATGGATGCTAGGAGAAAGGGACTACGAGCAGTGATTAGGAAGAACAAGCTACTGATAAATGAAGAAGAATGGACCTTAGAAGACATTGAAAAAGAAGCTAAGAAAACAAAGGAATCCATACCGAACAAGGAAACGGAGGATCCAAAGAAAAGAAGCAGGTCCACAGATGAAGAAGAACCAAGTCCCTCCAGGGGAGCAATACCTAAAAAGAAAAACTGGGCACAAACCATCCTAGTGCCCTTCAATAAAGAGAGTAAAGTCCCAGAAGAGGAAGATTTAAACATAACACTTAGGAACTTCACGAGGACTGGCAGACACCAACAAACTCCAAAAAACTACTAACAGAAATAAAAGCCTGGACTGAACCAAAGATGACGGAAAGCAATGATAGAGGACATGCAAAAGAAAAAAAATACAGCAAGAAGAAAAAAGCAAAAAATTGGAGAATAGGGACCTGGAACATCAGATCAATGTTAGTAGCAGGGAAAATGCACGAAATAGCAAGAGAAATGAAAAGATATCAAATGGAAATACTGGCATTGCAGGAAATAAGATGGAAAGGAGAAGGGAGGATAGATAACGAGCACTTTATACTCTACTACGCCGGAGAGGAGAAACAAGGCAGAAATGGAACGGCTTTCATGGTAAACAAAAAGCTCAAAGACCGAGTAATGGATTTCAAAACAATTAATGGAAGAATATCAAAGATAAGAATAAACAACAAGCAGGCAAACATAACAGTAATAAATTGCTACGCCCCCACGGAAGAAGCAGAAGAGGAAGATAAGCAGATATTTTACGAAACGCTAGAAGAGACATGTGGAGAAGTACCGACAAACGATATCCTGTTGATAGTGGGTGACTTTAACGCAAAAGTTGGTAAGGAAGAATATAATCAAGAAATAGCAGGACAAGAAACCATCCACCAACACACAAACAATAACGGGAGAAGAATATGCAACCTAGCCACAATGACCAACACATACATCATCAGCACAAAATTTAAACATAGACGGGAACACAAAATAACGTGGATGATACCAGGCAGGACAGACGGGAACCAAATTGATCACGTCATGATCTCAAAAAAATGGACAAGGATTGTACATGACATAAGATCCTACCGAGGAGCCAACGCCGACACGGACCACCTTCTAGTGATGATGAAAATTAAACTAAAAATAATAAAAACCACAAAAAACAAAACAATGAAGAGAAAATGGAACATAAAGGATCTCGAAAGGGAAGAAACAAAAAAAGAATACGCCCAGGTCATAACTAGTGGACTAGAAACTCACAAAAAAGAAGACGATATTAATACAGAATGGACAAATATAAAAAACAGCATACTAACAGCTGCAGAAAAACTAGTCGGAAAGAGTAGAAGCCAAAGAAGTAAAGGATGGTTCGACCAGGAATGCCAAATTATTAGTGAGAAGAAAAAAGAAGCAAGGAAAAAGTGGATAGGGTCAAAAGGAGAACAAGAACTTGACGAATATAATCAAATAAGAAAAGAAGCCACAAAACTCTATAAGAAAAAGAAAACAAATTGGATTACAGAAGAAATGCAAGCACTAGAAACATCAAATAGGAACAACTCGAAACTCTACGAACACATTAAACAACAAATAAAATCCCACAAAACAATACCTACAATAGAAAAAAAACAATGGGAAAAATACTTCACAAAAATATACAAAAGAAATGCAGAAGAAAAACAAACCCAAGAAGTGAAAACCGACGATAGAGACCAAGAAGTACAAGCACCTACATATGAAGAAGTTACAGAAATAGTTAAACAACTGAAGAAAAAGAAAACAGCAGGACCCGATGAAATAAATAATGAATTGATACAACAAGGAGGGGAAGACCTATTCAAGAGACTGTACAACTTAGTTGTAATGATATGGAATGAGGAAAACATGCCGATGGAGTGGAGGAAAGGGCAAATAATACCGATCTACAAAAAGGGAAACACAGTAGAATGCAGTAACTACAGACCAATAATGCTGTTAAATACGGCATACAAACTACTAACAACACTAATAAGAAATAGAATAACAATCTACACAGAAGACAAACTTGGACAATACCAACAAGGATTCAGGAAGGGACGGTCAACCATTGACGCGGTTCACACACTAACACAGATTATAGAAAAGGCATATGAATTCAATATAGATTTACACATACTATTAGTGGACTTCCAACAAGCATTTGACTCGATAACCAGGGCACAATTAATAGAGGAAATGGAAAATATGAAGATCCCAGCAAAACTAATAAGATTGACAAAAATGACAATGAACGAATCAACAGCAACGATAACAACAAAAGACGGAGACTCAGAAGAGATTAAAATTGAAAGGGGAGTGAGACAAGGAGACGGACTATCGACGGCATTATTTAATATAACTCTAGATGGCACCATCAAGAAAATCGGACCTGAAAAGGTAATCACGCACAGCTCAACACAAATTATAGGTTATGCTGACGATTTAGCACTAATCGCGAGAGACAAACGCAGCTTAGAACAGACATTACTAGCCCTAGTAAGAGAAGCAGAACCCAAAGGACTCAGAATTAATCAAGAAAAAACAAAATACCTGCTTAGTTCAAGGAAAACAATCAAACCAACAGAGATAAAAATGGGGACATACACATTTCAGAGAGTGGAATATTTTAAATACCTAGGCGTGATGATAGACGGGAAAAACCAAAGAAGAATAGAAATAAATGAAAGGATCAAGATGGGAAACAGAGCATACTGGAAGTATCAAAGACTGCTAAAAGACAGAAACCTTAGTAAGGACACCAAAATAAGGATATACAAAGCGGCAATCCGACCAGTAATAAGTTACGGAGCGGAAACAATGTGCCTGACGAACCAAGACGAAGAGCGACTAAGAGTAATAGAAAAGAAGATAATGAGGAAAATCTTAGGACCAAAAAAGACCCCGGAAGGAGAACTCAGACCACTTATGAACCACGAAATAAATCACTTAAACAAGAACGAAGACATAGTCCGATTTATAAAAGCCCAGAGAATAAGATGGTTTGGCCACATTCAACGTAGAAGTGAGAACTCAGTCATAAAGAAGATAACTAATTGGAAACCCGAAGCCACCAGACACAGAGGAAGACCTAAACTTAGATGGGAAGACCAAGTTATAAAAGACATACACAAGATGAAAATAGTGGACTGGAGAAGAAAGACTAAGGACCGGAAGGAATGGAATAAAATATCAAATACAGCAAAAACAAACAATAACCTATAAATGGAGAAGAATGAAACTAGAACATGCGGACCAATCCACCGCGGAAACCGGATTAGAAGAGCTCAACCCCGAGCGGCTTATACTCCGAATAGGAGTGAAAGGCCTATATATATATACATATATTCGATGAGCATTTGGAGGATGTTTGTATACCAACGGTGGTTCTTCGGATTGGTGATACTTTCAATTAAGAACTATGAATTATTTCCGGAACAAAAATATAATTTTTAAACATAAGTACAGGGTGTTATGGAAATGAGTGCAAATATTGTAACCCGTAATAGAACTCGCTAAATTGAACAACTTCTCCATTCATCATTTTTTGAAAACGCCCTTAGTTCACATCTGCTTACAAACATACTTTATCAATTGATGTAGGTAAGTTATTGACCGCATGTTTTTTGTACAAGAACTTTGCAGTTTTAATATACTTGTGTTGTTCACCTTTAGCTTAGATTTGCTTACCACGTGGCTCATCAAATTTAGGGGAGATAAATGATTGAAAAAATATGCGATTAAATGAAAAACGATAAATAGAAAAGTTGTTCATTTTGGTGAGCTCTATCACTGGTTAATATATTTGCACTCATTTCCATAGAACCCTGTATAATAAACAAAATAGTTATCCTTAGATTATTACCTGGTTATCGTTATTTGTTTTTGTATTTTTTGCAAATTGATATACAGTTTCTATTAGTTGGTGGTTTTCTTTTTAAAGCCTTTAGTAGAGGAGGATTTGTTATCTTATATATAAGAATAGTCCTGACTTATTCACTCACTCATCAACGTCCAGCCCAAACCCTTGGACCTAGAAAGCTGAAATGTTGCACAGAGGTTCCCTTTATGATGTATACAAGGAATAAAGAAGGATATTTCAAAATTCAACCCCTAAAGGGGTAAAATGGAGGTTCCACTTTTGTATGGAAAAATAATATTAAATAGACATTTCGACTTGAAACTTCGTAGGAGTATTCCTAAAAACAAATCAGCAAACACGTATTTCGTAATTTTCCGAAAATCAACCCCTTAGGGGGTGAAATGGGGTAAATAAGCATAAAAATCGACATGGGTGTCGTTATTGAGGTTTTTTGGGACCTTGATTGCGAAAATGGCATTTGAAATTTGGCAGGCAGAATTCTCATAGGGAGTACGTGTCCGCTATGAAAGGATTTTTGAAAATCAAACCCTAAAGGGGTAAAAAAGGGGTTGGAATTTTGTAAGATCAAATTTTGAACTGTCATTAAAATTTTTTAAAATTTGTCCCCTGAAGGTGAAAATAGAAGATAACGGGACGGGATGGGAAGAAAAGGGATGGGTTGGGAGGGTAGCGGAGGGAACGGGACTGGACGGGAAGGGATGGGATGGGAAGGACGGAAGGGGGCAAGACGGGACGAGACGGGAAGGGATGGGACGGGAGGGGTGGGAACGGGACGGGACGGGACGGGAACGGGGTCGGAAAAGGGGACGGGGACCGGGAAAGGGACAGGAACGGGAACGGAGACGAGATGGGATGGGATAACAGAAAATAATAATTAGTCATTAGGCTATTTAATACACAAATAACGAAAATGGCATTTATTTTTAAGTCCAAGATGGTGGACATGACAAGGGAAGGGACGGGACTGGACTGGACTAGACGGAACTGGACTGGACGGGACCGGACTGGACGGGACGGGACGAGACTGGAAGGGACGAGACGGGACGGGACGCGACTGGACTGGACGAAAAGGGAAGGAATGAGATGGAAGAGGAGAGGACGGGAAGGGACGAGACGGGACGGGGAGGAACGGAACGGGACGGGACGGGAAAGGGCGGGACGGGACGGGAATGGTCGGGACTAAACGGGACGGGATGGAACGGGACGGGAGGGAAAGAAAAGGGAAGGGGTGGAATGGGATGGAAGGGGAGGGGACGGGACGGGACGGGACGAGACGGGATGGGACGGTACGGAGACGGGGACGGAGAAAGGGATGGGGACGGGGATAGGATGGAATGGGATGACAGAAAATAATTAGTCATTAGGCTATTTAATACACAAATAACGAAAATGGCATTTATTTTTAAGTCCAAGATGGTGGACATGACATAAGGGAAGGGACGGGACGGGACGCGACTGGACTGGACGGGAAGGGACGGGACGAGACGAGACGGGATGGGACGGTACGGAGACGGGGACGGAGAAAGGGATGGGGACGGGGATAGGCTGGAATGGGATGACAGAAAATAATTGGTCATTATTTAATACACAAATAACGAACCTGGAGCGAACGAAGTCGCGGGTAACAGCTAGTCTTATACAGTGTGGTCCATTAAGTGTGCAACAAATGGCACATTTCTTTATTAGTTGCACAACCAAAATTTAAATACCGCCACAAGTGAGTGCATGTTCGATAACCATATCAGATGCATTTAGAATGGCTCCAAGTTAAATAGCATACAGGACAGGACAGAAAATATGAAATTCGTTCAAGAATAAAGTTACCTTATTTCAATAAAAATGGCAAAAATTTATTGAGAAAAGTTGTTTAGAATCAAAAGTTATGCTCAAATACAAAAGCAAGGCCTCCTATTTGAATTTTAATTATTTTTTTGGAAAATTTTGTATTAGCTAGGTACGTATTTTCATAAGAATTTGAAATAAAAAAAAATTTAAGCTTTAATTGTAAGTTTTTTATATGTACATTATTATTAGTAAAGCATTTGCCTTGTTAAAAAGAATGTTTGCGAAATTCTAAAGTTCTGTTAAATATCATTGCAACAAACATGAAGTCGACGGTTACCTAAAAAAATATAAATCTAAGTAAATTTTACAAATATGCTTCAAGTTGCGAAAAGTTATTTAACCCTTCAGTACCCGTTTACGGTCTGTGAGACGGAGCAAACACATGATGCAGTATATTACTTAAAGTGCTAGCGTTAGTTTACCGCCCATTTCACTACCTTCCTATATATTGCCATTGAAGATCCGTATGCAGTTTTGAGTTCGTGTGTGCAGTGGTTTAAAAGTTATTTATAATTTCGGTTTCAGAGACCGAAGCGGGTACCCGAGTTGTTTTTATTTTTACCTTTGATATACGACCAATGTGAGAAGGAAGTATTTTCTGCATTTTTAGTAACACTGTTATACTAAAACATTATTATAGACATGGCAGATTTTATGAGATAGAACAGGCGCGACTAGAACAGACGATGCGAGATATAATAGCGGAGGAGGATGTCGACAACGTGTTTTATGATGATGTGCCATCGTCTGACGAAGATAATTTATTGGAAACTAGGGAAATGAACAGTGACACTGAACAGGAAATATCTGATTATGAAGACGTTAGTGAACAAGAAACTAATGCCATAAGATATCTCATTATTTTTGTGGAGGTGGCAGAGGGGTGTCGGTCTGCGAGACCGGTGCGGGTACTGATGTCTTAGAATTTTGAACGGGTACTGGAGGGTTAAAAGTGATGTGGTTGTAGCTGCTTTAAATACACATAAAATCAGAATAATAAAAATATGTATAATACCGGGGTAAAACAAAATTTTCCCAAAAATTATAAAAATTCGAATAGGAGGCCCTGACTTTGTATTTGAACATAGCTTTTGATTCTAAACAACTTTTCTCAATAAAATTTTGCCATATTTTTTTAAATAGGGTAATTTTATTCTCGAACGAATTTCATATTTTTTGTCCTGCCCTGTATGCTCTTTGACTTAAAGCCATTCTAAGGAAATCTGATATGGTTATCGAACATGCACTAACTTTTGGCTGTATTTAAATTTCGGTTTTACAACTAATAAAAAAATTTCCCATTTGTTGCACACTAAATGGACCGCACTGTATATAAGAATAGAAGTCCTGACTCACTGACTCATCAACGCCTAGCCCAAACTCTGTTACCTAGAAAGCTGAGGTTCCCTTTATGATGTATACAAGGAATAGGGAAGGATATTTTGAAACTCAACCCCTAAAGGGGTAAAATGGGGGTTCCAATTTTGTATGGCAAAATAATATTTAATAGACATTTCGACTTGAAACTTTGTAGGAGTACTCCTACAAACAAATAAGCAGACACGTATTTCGTGATTTTCCGAAAATCAACCCCTTAGGGGGTGAAATGGGGTAAATAAGTCTAAAAATTAACATGGGTGTCGTTATTGAGGTTTTTTGGGCCTTGGTTGTGAAAATGACATTTGTTTTTAAGTCCAAGACGATGGATATGACATAAAAATTAAAATCCTATAGTGGTTAAACGGGGTTTCAGAGACAAATTATTTTTGGGCAGAACAACGTTTGCCGGGTCAGCTAGTATTAGTAAATATATAGGTAGTTGGAACTGCTTCAGGTTTAAGTTGAGTAACGTGCTGTTTTCAAAATGCATGCTGCATATTGTATAGTTATTGTACAAATAACTAGCATCTTGGTTTATTAGATCTTCTCTTCTACAGGAAACAGCCCACTCTTTAGCACTAAAAAAATAAATAAATCTTTAAATTTCTTTTAATTTAACCTCACAACCTCACATTTTTAAATGCTAGAAGTTACGGTCAACACGTCTGCAAGAAACACTTTATCACGTATGTAATTATAATCTAATACAATATAAATAATAACAAAATGAAGATGCTTTCTGATGTGCTCTGTGGCAAAAGAGCTTAGTCTTTTATTTATACCGAAATTATGGGTGCAATTCGATGCAGCACACCAACCACCACCGACCACTAATTTGTAACAAAACAGTTGTAAATTGCGTTAACACCATGTAAACACAAATGTTCTCGCAACATGGCGCATGCGCGCTGATCTTTAGACAACTGCCAAACAGAGACTGTTATACTTCTGAGATCGTTAGGTGTTTGTTTCTGCTAAAACACTTTCTTGTTGACACGTTTCATTGTGGCAGGTCAGACACACTTCAAACAATGTGAAAGTTGTTGGAAAGTGGACTTTATTCATTACAGAATAAATTAATTAATAATGATTAGTTGCAGTTTTCTAACCCACACATATGTGTAAAATAGACTTATAAATAGTACAGGGTCTAATGGTTCTCTTGCAGTCTATAGCAAAACAAACATTTTTGTCTTTCTTAAAATGATGCAAGTTGCAATGATTTAAAATCAAAAGCTAGTTAAGATTGTGCTACCTCTATGAAGTATTGCAACAATAGGTACCTACCTTCAAACCATTCAGAAAGCATTCATTTTGTATTAATTTCTTTTATTAGGTACCCGTTGATTTAATTAGTCTATTTTTAAGCTTAGTAAATTGAAATCATGCTCTGTTGGTTATATTTAATTATTCAGTAAGTTATGTTGGTAATTGCAAAGATCACGATGAACATAAGAAAATGTAGAATTTTCTATTCTTCTTTTTCTTCTTTGTCTTTCCCTTTTTGCCATTACAGCGTTGGGGCCTCTATCCATCTATCCATTTCCTAAAGTTGTTCCTGCTTCTAGCCATTTCTTTCACTTCTCTTAGTGTCTTCCCTCTTCTTGATGCTATTTCTGTTATTGTATCATCCCATGTCTTTCTAGGTCTTCCGCTCGGTCGCCTTCCTTCTATTCTTGCTTCATAAGCCTGTTTCGGTATTCTATTATTTTCCATCCGTACTGCGTGTCCTAGCCATTTGAGTTGTTTATTTTCAATTGTGTGTACCACAGGTTCCTGTTCAAGTTGTTCTCTGATGACTTGGTTTCTGATTCGGTCTCGTCTTGTTTTTCCCTGTACTTTACGTAGGTATTTCATCTCTGAGGCAGTTACTTTTGATTTATGTTTATCTATCATTTTCCAGCTTTCCGACCCATAGTTGAGTGTTGGTATGTATATTGTTTTATATAAGTGCATTTTCGTCTTTTTGCTTATTTCTCGCTTTCCAATGATCGTGTTGTTAATTGTGTAGAAAAGTTTTGTATCTCTTTATCTATTTTCCCATCATTTGATATTATTGTGCCTAAATATTCGTAACGTTCTACTTCCTCTAGTGGCTTGCCGTGTATTCTTATTTCTACTCCTTGTTGTTCTTGGATCCTTGATACTCTCATAATTTTACTTTTCTCCTCATTAATCTTTAGACCTTTGTTCTCCATCTGTTGTACCCACTCGTTTAATATTGTTCTCTTCTGCTATTGGCCATTAGTACTACGTCATCTGCATATATCAAGCTCTGCAGGTAAATTGGTCTCAAATTCCAGAATTTTCTATTCAGCTGAGTATAATATCCGTATTCCTTAATTACAATTAACTTACATAGCATATGGGCTGATGCACTTATCAGAAACTCCAGCTCTTCTTAGAATTTTAAAAATATTGAGGTATAGTCCATGCATAAATTTGTATAATAATTAAAATTTTCTTGAGGTATTAGAAGGCAACGTGTAGGTAGCACATAACAGCAGTTATTTGAGAATTTGCTTATTAGCTTCTTGAAACGAAAACATGTAAGTGTTTAAAAGTTTACTATGTGGCTTGTATAGAGGCGATGGTACAGGCTGGTGGACCTTTTTATGATTACTTATACCTATTTTTGAATTAATTTGTTATGCTTTCAGACATTTGGAATATTCTGTCATTTTATAATGTGCACATTGTAGTGCAAGTGGTGAATGCAATACTTAAGAAACATTTTTGTTCTAATTAAATGACAGATTTCTGTAAATTTCGAATTCTTACACCTGAAGTAAGAGTTATTAATTATATAAATTTCTTTTAAATATGTATACCTATTTTACAACCCAATTATTTTGAATTTCGAATTTGTTACATCGCTTTATTTTTGTTAACCTTTTTTGTACCCAAAGCTTCTTTGGCTGCGGCTAATAACATGCTAAATCAGTTGTCTTTATGATTAGCCCAACTCTCCTACCAAAATTCTAACACATCCAGATTTTACCACAACAGAGTTTTCTTGTACATAGAGTTAGCCGATAGTTGCATAGATCTTTGCCATCTTTGCTATAGTAGTTTTAGCAAAAAATTTCAACAAATTTACATTGTCCATTTTTGTCAAATTGTGGGTTACCATAAACTTATGGAATAAAAATTATCATAAGTCATTCCCAAAAATATAATTACTAGAAAACCACTACAATTATTTAGGCATCTGATTTTGAAGGATTATTTTCCTCATTATGCCAGTTAAAACTTTGAAGGAGGGGTATACGGCTGATTATTTACTGAATTTTAACCCAATTGAAAGGTGTTAGGTATAAACGGGAAGTACTTGTAAAATGAATGTTGTACTTGTGATTTTCCTAGAGGTAGCTAATGACTGCATGGCTTTTCATCAAGTTAATACACAGTGTGCAATAATCTGATAAAATTTGCTATTGGTTGTTATGTGTATGAAGGAACTCATCCGTGAAATAGTCCAATTAATAATTTTTTAGGAGTTACTCTTTTCCCAAAAATATCAAGTTTTGTTGGGACACCCTATATTTTTAAGTGAATCCATAGGAAATTAAATTCTTTATAAGAACGCTCATTTGCATTTTTTTGTTTAAAAAAAATTAAAGTAACAAATGTATTAATGTCAAAATTGATTATTGTAATAAGTATATTAAATAATGGTTAAACACGTATCTACTCTTACTAAATCTAGATAAGACAAAATGTATCTCTTTCACATCGAGGTATATTTTAATTTTATAGAACCAAACTCTGTGATGTATTTCTTGCCATGATTAGAAGGACGGCAGGTTTAAAATTACCCGCAAATAAAAAAAACATTTGAAGTAAATATTGAAATACCTAGGTACATTTACACCATTGGAACGAAAAGTGTACGAATTTACATGTAATTGTAGACTACAGAGTGTTGAATTGTCAATTTTTAGTCTAGACAAGTAAAAGGATGATTTTAGTGATGGGCATAACCGGACAATTTTCATAACCGAATTATTTGCATTCGAATGATATTAATAACCGAATGATTATTTGAATAATCATTCGAATAAACTTTGGCTCTCGGTTTGCCGGTTGGCGGTTCACCGTCATCTGCATCGACATCGGTTCGCTGTCATCTGCATCGACATCGTAACTTGCAGATAGCAGAGAAACTCAGTTAATCGTTAATTATTATAATAATTGTATAAATGATTTTTATTTGATTTCTAAGGTTGATTAGCCCGATTAATCGTACATTCTTCCAATCTATAACCAAAACATAATATGTACGGTCGGAGCCTTAGAAATCGGGACACGTAATATGTTCTGCTAGTCTTTGGAGTATTCTTGCTCCTGTTACTTCATTAATGTGAGATGGCATTTCATAATTGACAAACAATAAACAATCTGACGTAACAATTAAAACCATAATAACTGCAAAAACCCAGTTTATACACTTTAAAAATACATGCAAAATATATCATAATAGTGTGTAGTGTCCTAAGGCGCCGACCGTACATTATGTGTTATGTATTGGAAATTAAGAGGTATTTATTAAGAAGTGTAGAAAAAAGAAATATGCGGGACTGCTTGCTAATCGCAATACGCAATAAAAACAGTGGTAAAACGTTTATCTTTATAGATGGGGCGGGTTAAAGGCGCCGCCTCTTGTTTTGAACCTTTGGAGATGTAAGCAAATAAAACATTGTTTTATAGCTTGATGCGTTTGCAGTTTTTAGGCGTTCAGGTTTCAGGTCCCCAGAATTTGATATTTTTTATGATAGGAGGTAGGTACGCGATAACCAAATGGTGTTTTCAGTACAACCTGCTTTGTTTATGAGTTATGACGTATTTATATTTACAGAATTTCGAGCACTGCGTAGGTCGCTGAGATATGGCATGTAGTACCTTTGAATAGAGGTTTTATATTCAAAGCGTAGTACGTATCAGCAAGAGGTTATTTTTCATTCGAATGCTTGGAACGAAAACCGAGTTACATAGGTTATTTCAATAACCAGATAACCGGTTATTTTTCATTCAAATAAGCCTATCAGTAGATGATTTTATATTTTTTTAGATTTAATAATAATTATTATTATTGGTGTATGAGAACTTTTAACAATTATTGCACAAGTCATAGTAAGGCATGAAGATATCACAGGAAACATTGTAAAAGCTATTAGAAAATCACACTATAAATCTATCATACTTGGTGCAAAAGAATATTTAATAATTATTGCTCAAGTCATAGTAAAAAACAAGAAAATATCCCAGTCAACATTTATAAAAGCTATTTAAAAGAATCACACTACAAATCTAGTATACTAGTATGATGATATTCAAAAAATTCATTTTGAGAGTAAAATGGATAATCAATCAGAAACTTTTTCAGAGTACCCTTGAATATTTTGTTGGTGCAGATATGCAAATTCAAGTCAATGATACCAGATATGTTACTTTATACCTAAATTTTCAGGAAACTTTTTGTAATATCTAATATACCAAAAAGCACCCTGAAAGCATCTTGATTACGAGTATTATAACAATGCACATCACAATTTTTGTCTAATAAGTGTTTGCTATTAAATACAAAGTCCGACAAAAATTATTATACAGTGACCGCCAAAAATTTTCATTTTTAAATTTTCAAAAAAAAACTTTACAGCAATAATTTGTGCTTCTTTGAAAACATATTTAGTCTGTATCATATACAGGGTGGTGACTTGCGCGACGCAGCATAGGGATTTCAGTGGTAAATTTTTAATGTTTGTTTATTGGCTCCCCTATTTTTTTTAATTAAAGTGTAAATAAGTTTTTTGTAGAGAAAAAAATACTGCACCTGTACATACTATTGTTTACAATTTTCCATTTTCCGATTCCGTAGAAATCAACGACATAAAAATGCAATTTTAAAAAAATCGCTGATGCCTTGGAATTATGTAAACAAACAATATGTACATTTACTTTTGTCTTTGCTGTTTGACGTTTATAACTGATTATTAAATTCTGTTCTCGTTAATATGTATTCGTTTTGTCTAGAGAAAATGCTGTAGGTATCTGTACATACCATCGTTTATAATTTTCCGGAACCGGAAAAATCAAAGAGATTAGTATCTATAGGAAGCAGGATTTAATTAAATACCATAAAAAACATAATTATGTACCATTGAAGTCATAGAAAACTGGAACAGGAAAAATATGCAGATACCCTTGTTTTCGAAAAGTGTAGTTTAGATGTGGCATTTTCATTGAACATTATTAAAGGGGGGCTGTCTCCTTTAATAACGTTCAGTTCAGTCAAAATGTTACATCTAAACTACACTTTTAGAAAAAATAGGGTAACTGCGTAATTTTCCTGTCCCAATTTTCTATGACTTCGATGGTACGTATAATCATAATACAAAAACACAAAATTAATAAATTATAACAAATGTTCAAACAAAGCACCATTAATTACTAAACAATGACCCAACCTGTCGTAAAATTGCCGTCTAACATTTGCTAACTGATATTGTGATATTTTATCGCATTTGGCTTGAATACAATTTTTTAGCTCTTCAATAGTTTGGAAGGTTTCCAGAGTAAATTTTGAGATTTTAAATGTCCCCAAAAAAAAATTATTTATTTTGACAACGTCCACTTGTGAGGGAATAGAAAAATTCGAATCTCAAATGCAGCATCAAGTAATTTGCAAAAATGGGTAATTATTATGAGAGCACAGATTTTTAGCTATTATACTATATGTAATAATAAGTGAACAGAAACATTTAAAACAAAACACAAATTATAAAGAAAGCAAGTGTTTAAGACCAAGTTTTTATACTTTTTTGCCTTTTTTACATTTTGAACTTATTTTATATTTTCATGCTTATTTTGTGCCTTTTGCCATAGTACATTTTAATTTGCTTTACATTTTGTAATTTACGTTCAAAAACCACCTGTCTTAATATTTTATTTTCAGTTTTCTAGTTACTTAATTATTTATTATAGATTTCGATATCGAACTAGAGACTATTATAATTCATGCGAGTGCCAGACAGGCGTGACAAATACAGTACGGATTTTGAGACAAACATCACCCCTCTCGCCCTACACCTCTTTTTACAAGCATTCACATTTTACGGTCAACGGCAGACGATTAGTTGTATCAAATTAAAAGAAAAGCCAACAATAACTAGATGGCGAACATGGCTAGGTGCAGCACGTACGTACTATGCAGAACATTTTAATGCTTTTTAAGAAATTTTACTTGATTTCCCATTTGATGAAAGAATGTCAGAAAGTCTTGAAAAATAATTAAGTTCAGTAAAATTTGGCATTTCTTAAAGTGAACTATAAATTTGTAACTGAATCTATCAAAAACCTTGTACATAGCGGAATTATTGGTCGAGGCTATTGAAATAGATAATTTCCAGAGCTGCATTGAATGTGTTGTCAAAGAATGAAGGCTACAAATTTTGAAAAAAAATATATAATCTTCAAAGGCGACATGACCGAAGATGAGGAATTTCAAGCATCATTTATTCCAAAATTTAAGTACTCACCAATTACGAGCATATATTTGGAACGAAGCTTTTTGCAACTTTAAAATTTTATGTGATCAAAGGAGAAGCTTTTCAGTTGATAATCGAGAAAAGCATTTGGTTATTAGCTACTATAGAAATGAATCATAATAAGTATTTCATTGTTATTGATATTTTTTAAATAACTACTTACAATTTCTGTATTCGTTGAGAATATTTAATTTTTACGTTGAAAGAGAATGTTCAGTTTTGTTTAATTGGAAAATTATCTTTTTTTTTTGCAATCTACATTTTTATATGCAGGTTACCTAAAATTGTAGGGAACATGGCAATTCCATGGGTTGGAAAAGATTCAAATACTATTTGTCATAAGAGTAACCGAAATGGAAAATGCAATAATTACTTTGGTAGCTAGGCAACAACTACAATACCTAGTACATGTATACCATCTTGTTTTCTCTTGGTAAAATGTATATCCATTACTTTCTAGCACACTTATACTTTATGGTAACCGGTATATAAAGCTTTTTATTGGGAATTTTATCTTAGGTCTTCCTTGCCTTCGGGTATCGAGTAATCTTTCCTCCATCATTTTCTTGGGAATCGTGTTGTCCGGCATCCTTTGCACATGCCCCCACCAGCTGATCCTTTGAGATTTCACTGCTCCTGCTATATCTTTCCCTTTTAAACCGTCAAGCACTTCTCTATTTGTCCGTCTCCTCCACGTTCCATTTTCTTGAATCCCCCCTAGTATTCGCCTCACTATTTTGTGCTCCCAGGTGCACAGCTGATTTAATAAGTTTTGAGTCAAAGTCCATGTTTCACGCGCGTTTAGAACTGTAGGCCTTATCACTGTTTTGTAAACTCTCAGTTTTACATTGGTTGATAAATGCTTTGAAGTAAGAACACTGTAGAGGGCGTTTGCACTTTTGTTTCCACACTGAATTCTAGCCTGAATCTCCGCTTCCTGGTTAAACGTCGTTGAAATTGTAGTTCCTAAGTATACATATTCTTTTACCTTCTCGAAGTGGTACTGTTTTGTGTCACCCCTGATTGCTATGTGACCACCCCCATTTTGCTCCTTCTTTTCTCCCGTTCGCATATACTTAGTTTTTTGTTCGTTTATTGATAAACCATATCCTCTGGCCTCTGTTTCTATTTTCAGAAAAACTTCTTCCATTGCTGTTTTTGTTCTAGCTATGATAACCAGATCATCCGCATAGGCTGTAAACTGACATAGTTTAGTTGTTATGGTCCCATCTGTCAATTTACTCTTTCTGATAATCCCTTCTAGTATGAGGTTAAAAAGCAGCGTGGATAGGGGGTCACCTTGGCGCAGTCCATTATTGGTAACAAATTGTTCCGATACTTTCCCATGCATTTTTACTCGGTTTGTTGTATTTGTTAGCGTTAGACTTACTAGCCGTATTAACTTGTCTGGAACTCCCATTTCCTGCATAGTCTTGTAAAGCTGGCTTCTGTTTGCCGCATCGTACGCCTGTCTGAGGTCTATAAACAGGAGATGCATAGGTATCTGGTATTCCTCACTTAAGGCCCCTATTTGTTTTAGAGTAAAAATATGGTCTATTGTTGACCTACCGTGCCTGAACCCTGCTTGGTATTCACCTACTTCTTGATCCGAACATGTCCAATTTTGTTTTAAGTAGGCTCGCTAATACTTTATAGGCAGTATCTAGCAAAGCAATACCTCTATAATTTGAACAGCACGTTTTGTCTCCTTTCTTGAAAATGGGAGTGATAACTGCTTCTGTCCATTTTTCAGGTATCTTCTCTTCTCGCCATATTTCTGTGATAGTGTTGTGCACTGCTTGTAATACTCGGTCTCCTCCATACTTTAGTAGCTCGGCTGGTATTTGATCTTCCCCTGCTGCTTTATTATTTTTCATTTGAGCTATTACCTTACGGACTTCTTCGATTGTGGGGGGTTCAATTTCGGTCTGTTCTCCGGGTATACTTTCTTCTATTTCTGTTTCCAGCTGTTCGTTTACATTAAGGAGCTCCTCGAAGTATTCCGCCCATCTCTGTAGTATTTTATCCATTTGACCTATGAGCTGCCCTTCCTTATCTTTACAATATACTGTTTTCGATTGTAGTCCCCTCTTTGTGTTGGTGATTGACTGGTAGAATGATCTCGTTGCTTTCTTATTATAATGAGTTTCCATTTCTTGCATTTTCTTCTCAAGCATGGCTCCCTTTTTCCTTCTGCATACCTGTTTGGCCTTCTTAGTTCTTTCTCTATACTGTTCTCTGTTATCTTCTGTGTCTTGATTTAACAGTCTTTGCCTAGCTCTTTTTTTTGTTCCACTGCTTTCCAGCATTCTTCGTCCATCCAGTCTTTCTTGTAAGCGTCTTCTGTTTTACCTGGTAGCGCTTCTATTGCTCCATTCTTAAGGGCCTTTGCTATTTGATTCCATCTTTCATCTATTTCACCTGCGTTTTGATCTATTTTAGCTAGTTGTTCTTCTGCTTTCTCAATAAATTTCTCCTGTATTTTGTCATCTTGTAAGCTCTCGTAGTTCAGCCGCTTTGTTTTCTTTTTCTTGCTTTCCAAAGCATGGCCATTTTGGATTTCTTCCTGCACCTCGATTTTTAGCAGATAGTGATCCGATCCTATCTCTGCTCCTCTGCACGACTTAACATTCTTGATTCTTTTCATATGTTCATATGCTTTAGTAGGCTTAGTTTGCGTTGTTTTCCTTTTATTCTCAGGTAGCACATCCGATCATTAATAGGCCTGAATTCCTGCACTAGTTGCTTTATCTTTTTATTTACAATGAACCCCGTGCCTAGTAGTCGATTGGTGGCCCCGCTGTTAAAGAATGTGAATTCGCCTATATCTTGGATCCAGTTGCCCTTCTGTTTAGTTTCTTGTATTGTTGCTATATCAATGTTATATGCTTCCAGTTCTTTTAGTAGTTGTTTCATTTTCCCACTTTCAAATGTACCCAACACATTCCACGTAGCTATCCTAATTAAGTTTAATTTTTGTTTCAAAATAGTTCCAGTATCGTTCCCTTTATTATTCTTAATTTCAGCTGCTCTTGTCCTTCTCTTTGCCTTGTTCGTCATCTTTATGTTCGGTCCTTGGTTTGTTTTTATTACGAGTTTTTTTGTTGGGGAGGATTTCCTTCCTTCATCTTCTCCAATTCTCCCTTATTTCGGTTCCATTTCCACCAGTTGTTGTTCACACATATTTTTTGGTATCCAACCCTTGCCGTGTTGCCTTTTGCTTTCTCTGCTTTCATCATATCCCGTAATTGTTTTTGCAGCTTAGCCTCATTTTCGGTTAAATCATGTTCAATATAGCATTGTGATCCTTTCAGTTTGTTCTTGTTTTTCATTACCATTTCCTTTTCCTCTAAGCTGTCTATAGTTAGTATTGTTACCACTGCTTTGCCTTATCTGTCCTTAATTTTTTTTCATGTCTTTAATTTTTACCTCCACACCTAGATTATCAGTAATAAACTTTGATGCAGCCGATATTCCTTCGTTTTCCTTAAAATCATGTCCTTTCACAGTTATATTCCTTTCCCTACGTTGTTTGTCCAAATTCTCCAATCTATCTTCTAGCAATTTTATTTTTATCTTCATTTCACAATTCTCCTTCTTAAAGCAGCGTATTTCCTCTTGGTAGTTAACCTGGTCCTGCCGGATAGCTTTAACTTCCTTTATTAACTCCTTCATCATGTCCTTGAGCTCTCCCGATGAGCTCTGCTTATGTTTACTTGGTGACTTAGCTGGCTTTTTGGGTTTTCTAGAAGAGTCACTATCTTCTTCCTCTGTATCTTCCCATCTCTTCCTTTTTACTTCATCTGTCGAGGACCCCTCGCCCTCACCTTTCGGCGGCATTCCGTCATCAGCATTTTGTCGTCTTGATGCCTATGTATGCCCCTGCAACTTATGTTACCTTATATACAGCCTTCCTGCAGGTTGGGTTGCCTACTCTGCCGGTTTAGTGCCGTAGCCCGATCGACCCCTCTGAGGTCACGGCACTAGCTTTATCACCCGTTATCTTCTCTAACCAAGTTCTCCGTGTTTCAGAACAGAAACTAGCACCTCTTTTAATGATTAAACTTGCTCCACTTACTATTTCTTTTTCCCTGCCGTTATCTATGTTTGCACTTTCACTGCTTGATACAAAATCGCGTAAAAACCACTCGAAACCGCCTAAATATTTGGTTTAGTTTCGGAGCGATATTTCACCCGTCACCACACATTAACGACCTTCATAGTAGGTACCATGACAGAAACCTTTTTAAGGAAATGTTAACATGCCATTAATGTAAGATAATAAGGGACTTGATTGTGACACAAGCAAATTATAAGGCAGATAAAATAAAAAAAAGTGAGACTATTAAAACTAGTATGTATGGTATAAGCGAATTTTTTTTTGTCAATTCTGAAATGGAAACAGTATAAAATATTCCGCTTTGTGTTTAAACTCAATCCAATCAATTAAATTCTAAATAGATGAAAGAATTATTAAAAAAACGGAAATTGTTTCTAGAATATTAATATATTTGATGACAATTTGATATAATTTTCAGGCAAAATGGTGTTCCCGCCTGAAATTTTTATGTAAACTTAATATGATTTTGACAGTCATGAAAAGTATCAAGAACTCACGGTTTTTAATGTCACCAATGCCAATATCAAAAAATAATACATTATAAGGAAGCAAAAAACTTTTCCCAAGGTGTGGGTTGAAACTCTAGGGCAAAGTCCGAAAACTACAAAATAGAGGCGAAAATGGTGTTCTGCCTGGCTGTGTATATACTATTTTTACCACAAACAGGATCGTAACACCAAGAAACATGTATTTTCATAACTAAAGTATTACTGTAAATCAGAATTCTGCTTCAATATTTAGCAAACTTTGAACTGTGTTATTTCACGAATACCATGACAACAGACATTTCGATTTTGTTTCATATTGTTCATTTTCTTCCTTGAGAGAAAATGTGTTCGTTTTGTCACAATTTTTGTAACCTAGAATCTGATTTCTACTTCCGGTTGTGGAATGAGCGTTTTACACGAGTAAAGTCATCAGAAAATACTATAAATAGTATGAATATACAGCTTGACATATATAAGCTTGCATCTAAGCAAACGATGTGCAGTTGCCAAAGTGTTGGGGAAGCGACGGAGCTCATTTAGTATGTAATTGCCTAACTGTGAACATCAGGTACATTTTAGTATAAAGTGAGTACAGTGGAGCGACAGCATGGCTCGAACCTCAGCTTGTCTTCGGTGCTCTTAATGCTCACATTTTCTCGCGCCATGCAGGTTGTTATGCAATCTAATATCTGTCGAGCTGTACTTTATTGCAAGTCATCAATGGCAACTCAAAATGAATAACTCCCATTAGCGATTCCATGATATTCGGTTTTTTGAAACATTTGTCCACCCTGGGCCCAAGTGGTTTTGGATTTTCTCCTGCCAACTAATTTTTGGTCACACCTGCATTCTTATCTAGACGCACCTACTGTTGCGATGTCTATAGAGTAGAGAACAGACCCTTTAGCTAAGTCGCACAGCTGGAGTAGAAATGTTTACTTCGGTAAACTGTAGCTTATGCATAAATTTCTAGGCACAATGCAGCACAATAAAAAGAGAGTGACAATTGTTGATTATTCTTTATCTCCAATGCTCACCTTAATCCTATTACAGTGAAAGTTGAAGATTTAAATATATTACTGCATGTAGCTATGTCATCTACTACAAGTATTTCAAAATTATGATAACAAGTTAGTTTATCCTATACATAACGCGCGTCGTGTCGAATAGAAAAAGCTAATGTTTGCTATCACAAAGATGAGTCACCTGCAGAGCTTCGTAGCATAAGGATGTGTGAAACGCGCTCGGTGCTCAAGTGCTAGTGATAATTGTAGGGTCATCAGCCAGCTGACCTCACAGATAAGTAACTCGCTATTTTTCACTATCAATACCTGTGCGAAGAATTCTGTTTACACAAATAGTAAATTGCTTCCGCAAAATAAAATATGCAGCCGGCCGGCCCAGGGCTTGGCGCCGGCACTAGTCATCAGGGCTTAATGTCAAACTTTACTTTCAACCCAATTCCTAGTTACTTTCAACCCAATGCCTACTACCAACAACAAATACCTGTGAGTACAACAAACCAACAATTTCAATATTTAAATAATACCCAAACATTATCAAATCCTGCACCATTTAATGCAAGCTATCAATACCAATATCCTCAACGTCCATTATCGAGACCTTCGCCTTCTATAAATTCGCAAAGCCTAAATGAAACAGATATGAATGTATACACCGACTCAGAGAATGAGTCCCTAAGTAAAGAAAATAGTTGGCAAGAAGTTCGTAGAAATAAGAGAAAACGTGCGACGAAAATAAATTCTAAAAAGCAAATAAAAGATGACACTCAAGCAACCACGGCAACTAAAGACACCACATCACAAGCAAATAGATTCTCGCCTTTATCTGGCCAAACACAAGATGATAAAGTAGATGACGCTACAACAATTGATGAAAAAATACCAAAACCTCCTCCAATTTGTATTCAAGGGGTGAAAAACTACCCTGATATGATAAAAAGTCTAAACGTTGTACTAACACCAATAGATTATGAATCAAAGTCAATGGCTAATAACGAAGTCAAAATTAATGTCAAGACACCGGAAAAATACCGAATACTCAGCAAATATTTACTAGATAAAAATATCAAACATCATACTTACCAACTCAAACAAGAGAGAGCGTATCGTGTAGTCATAAGACATCTGCACCCCACAATACCGATCGAAGAAATAAAAAAGGAACTACACCAACAAGGATTTATAACTAGAAACATACACAACGTAAAAAGTAGAACAACTAAAGATCCGTTACCACTATTTTTCGTAGATTTAGAACCATCCAAAAATAATAAAGAAATCTACAAACTCAAATATTTACAAAACATGACCATTCAAATAGAACCGCCACGTAAACAGACCGAACTTGTTCAATGCACAAGGTGCCAAGCCTACAATCACACTAGAAAATACTGTCATCGTACGTTTGCATGCGTAAAATGTGGAGGCCCTCATGAAACCATCACATGTAAAAAGACAAGGTCTACGCCTGCTACTTGCGCACTGTGCGGAGGACCTCATCGGGAATATATAGAAAATAACCTAACACTTAAAATCAGACTGAAAGAACCTGAAGAATTGGAGGAAGCAACAGATGCTTTTATTAGAACATTACAACAAGCAGGATGGTACGCCACTCCATCCATTAGGGGTAAAATGCAACACTCAGTAAATATTCCCCTTGAGATTAGAAATCTGGTGGCTGAGAAACGCAAAGCACGTGCCGTATGGCAACGTACCCATAATCCCTTGGACAAAAGAAAATTCAATCACCTAAGCAATCAGCTTAAAAAGAAAATTAAGGAAGTCAAAAATCAGCAGTTTGAAGACTATCTTAATAACCTCACAAGTAATGACAACTCACTCTGGAAAGCTGCAAAAAGCTTCAAACGGCCGCAAACTTCCATTCCACCCATAAGAAACAATGCAGGTCAATGGGCTAGATCAGAATCAGAAAAAGCAAATGTCTTTGCCCAACATCTTGAAGCAGTTTTTAATCCATAGACAAATGAAGATAATCCGGAAATAGAAGAATATCTAACTGCTCCTTTACAACTATCTCTACCAATCAAAGCCTTCTCACCCAGAGAAATAAGAACCGAAATTAAATACCTTTACAGCAATAAAGCACCGGGATATGATCTTATAACCGGCAAGGTCCTGAAAGAACTCCGTAATAAAGGCATCACCTTCCTAACTGTATTATTTAACTCTATACTTCGAGTAACGTACTGGCCTTCACAACTTAAATTTGTGCAAATTATTATGATACCAAAGCCTGGTAAAGCTCCAAACGAAACAGCATCTTACAGACCCATAAGTCTACTTCTGGTTATATCGAAACTACTCGAAAAGTTAATTACAAAAAGAATTTACGCCCAAACTTTCTTAGAAGAATTACTTCCACTTCATCAATTCGGGTTCAGACATGGGCACTCGACAGTGCAGCAATGTCACAGAATAGTAGACGTGATATGTAACGCTATGGAAGACAAATTATATTGTTGCGCCGTTTTTGTAGATGTTAAACAAGCGTTTGACAAGGTCTGGCTCTTAGGACTACTATACAAAATCAAGAAATCCTTTCCTCATCAATATTTCCTTCTTTTCAAATCCTATCTTTCAAATCGCTACTTCCAAGTAAAGTTTGGCACCGAAGTGTCGGAAATCAAGAAAATCAACTCCGTTGTTCCACAAGGCAGCGTTCTTGGACCCCTCCTATACCTTGTGTACACTGCAGACTTACCAACATCGAATCAAACGGTGACTGGAACCTTTGCGGATGACACGGCCATCCTTGCTTACCATGAAGATCCAATAAGCGCAAGTCAGCTTATACAAGAGCACATAAACCAAATCAGCAATTGGATGGAAAAATGGCATATACGAGTAAATGAAGATAAATGTGTCCAAGTTACTTTTACCTTACGTAGACAACAATGCCCACCTATCTTAATAAATGGTACTCAAATACAGCAATCCAAAGAAGTTAAATACCTAGGAATGCACATGGACAGCAGGCTTACGTCAAAGTTACACATCTCCAAGAAAAGAAAGGAAATGGACCTACGGCTAAAACAACTCTACTGGCTTATCGGCAGAAAATCTGGCCTTTCGCTAGAAAACAAACTATTACTGTATAAAACAATCATTAAACCCATTTGGACATACGGGATAGAACTATGGGGTTGTTCCAGTTCCTCTAATGTTGTCGTTCTACAGCGATTTCAATCCAAAACATTGCGTGCCCTAACGAATGCCCCTTGGTTCATATCAAACCGCACCCTTCATGAAGACCTACAAATGCCATACATTAAGGAAGTGATAGTCCAATACGCTACCAGCCATAAAACAAAACTTCAAGCCCATAGTAACGAAAGCATACAACCATTGCTAGCTAATACAAACCAACCAAGACGTCTGCAAAGAAAGTGGCCTACAGACTTAGCAGTTTAGATTCATAAAACTATTAGCTGTGCCACATTACACTGTATATATATTATTAAGATGTAGTTACATTATTATTTAAGGTAGCACCGCTGGGTGTGATCCTTAGCATGTCATATACTTATAGACCACAAATTAGCTTATGGAATTGTACTTTACTTATATTTCGATTGCTAATATATTACAATAAAAAAAAATCACATAGATGTTCTGTTCACTTTTTACAAGTCCTTTAAAGACATTACTTGCAATATATCCCACCCTTGTAAGTTTTTAGCACAAAAAGTTTTAGTTTTTAAGTATTTTCAATGCTAGTGCTAATATAACATGCTAATATTGTTTACTAGTACAAGTACAATATGTTTAAAAATAATTTCTTTTTGTAGGAATCACCTAGAAGCTCTCCATAGTGATGAAGCTGTATATAGGTGCTCACATTGTTCGGATAAAACTGTCATCAGAAGAAGATATAATCAATGCGAGCAATATTATTAAACATTTTCGACTCCATGACCTACATCTATAAAAGCGCAGTAATTACAAATTTTTACACAATTTGAAACACAAGGTTGAAAGGAATGTGTTTGACGGCACACAGGCAAACAGTCTAATGTTATTATTGTACGGGAGACACAACAAGAACCAGAACAATCAAAACAGGAGCAGCACAAGGAAGTTGAAGAAACTAAACCTTGGCATTGTGGAAGGGGTACGTACCATGCACTGCCAAAAAGGAGATAATCGCACTTGTATATAATGGACATTACTTCAACACTGAACATAAACGTATATACAGTGTGTCCCAGGATTGATGTTACAAGAGGTGAGATGGAATAAAAATTTTTTAATTTTATTTTAAGATTGTGGGATTAGGTCCTGCTTTGTCTGTAGAGAATTTTAAGAATATTTTCAGTTTTTGAAAAACAAGTCGGCCTTGACAGTGAAGCGAAAACTAGTTTCTTTTCAGGTGAACTATTCTTTTTGTTTATGATATGGCAAAATTTTACAAAGAAAAGTTGTTCAGAATGAGAAATTATGGAACTATACAAAATTTCAGGAAGATCTACGTCCTCCGATTAAACCGTTATTTTTAGATTAAACAAAATAAATTGTATTTTCTTTTCAGGTAAACTACCCTTTTTGTTTATAATACGGCAAAATTTTACCAAGAAAAGTTTTTCAGAATGAAAAATTATGGCCCTATACAAATTTTATGCACGTTCTTGTTTGTCTTAGCCTGCTTTTCATTCCCATTTCTGTGGTTGCATCTTTCGTGATGATGAACCCAAGGTACTTGAATTTGTCAACTCTAAGACTTTCTACGTTTTCCTCTGTTGTTAAATATTCAGTTTTGTCGAAATTGATTTGCAGTCCCACTTTACTGTATTCTTCTTTTAGTTTTCGAACCATATAGCTTAAATCCTCTTCATCTTGTGCTATAACCACTTAGGCGTTGGCAAAAGTTGGTGTATACAGGTGTTTTCGAATTGGAATACCTATCCCCTCGCATTTTCTCTTCCAGTTTTTGAGGGCATATTCTATAAAAATCTTGAACAGGGTGTGGGAAGTAGATTACCCTTGTAGCAGCTCTTTTGATGTATTGAAGCTGCCAGTCAGGCTACTTTCCACTCTCACTGAAACCTATTGTCCGTATATAAGTTTCTCACAGTACCACTTATCTTGGGATTTACTCCTATTTCTTCCATAGCCTTCCATAATTGGCTCCTCGGAACTGTATCGTATGCCTAAGGCTAAGTGGACTGTTCTATTCTTCGCTTTCTTCTTTTGGATCAGTTGTATCATATATACATGGTCTATCGTCGATCTTCCGGCAGTGAATCTAACTTGATCTTCTCCTATCTTTCCCTGTATTTGCTCTTCAATTTTGTTTTTCACTACCTTTCGTAGATCCTACCCATTGCAGAAATCACCTTATCCCTCTGTAATTTTCGCATATTCTTTGATCGCCCTTTTTGAAAATTGAGGTTATGTAGGGTTGTTTACATTCTGCTAGTATTTCCTCTCCGCCTATGATTGCTTGGAACATTTTTTTTTATGCACAGGAGTTTGTCTGATCCGTATTTGATTAGTTCCGGTGTGATTCCTCCTGGTCCCGCAGCCTTATTGTTCTTAATAGACTTGATCACTTTCTGTATGTCTCCCAAAGTAATTTTAATTTGTTCTTCTCCCTCCCTTATCCTATTTTGTTTATCTTTTTCTTTCTCTTTGAACTCTTCTCTATTTTCTGTCAGTAGCTCCCGATAGTATTTCTCCCAGATCGCTTCATCGATATAAGGTATTATTGCTATACTCTGAATATTTATTTGATTATTGCTGTTCTTGTGACATTGATTGCCATCTGTCACGCCACATCTTGAGAAGTCTTCCTGGTGGTCTGTTCCGCTGTAGTTTTCCATTTCGTGCTATTTTAGCTAATCTGGGGTCTGCCATTCTGTTTACGTGTTCATTCCATTCACGTCCTCTTTTTCTTACCCATCGGACCACATCTTCTACTTTACATTTTGCTCTAATGTGCGTGTTTCTTTGTGTGTCCCACATTGTATACCCTATGATTGTTCTTAAACTTTTCAACTCCGTTGTTCTGATTTGTCTTTTCGTTAAAGCGCTATCAGCTCTAGTTTCCGCTCTGTAAGTCATTACAGGTCTTATGCAAGTTTTGTATATTCTGGATTTGCATTCGATGGATAAGTGTTTGTTTCTCCAGATTACTTGTTTTAGATGTACTGCAATAGTGGCTGCCTTGTTTACCTGTTGCCTTACTTGGTCTATGAGTTTTCCGACGCTCTATATGTTAGTGCCAAGATAATTAAAATTCATTCAATTTTCAATTGGGATGTTGTTCACTACTAGTTTACATCGTGGGGGTTCCTTTGAGATGGTCATTGCTTTAGTTTTTCCTTTGGAAATTATGTTGTACTTTTCTGCGGTAGTCTAAAATGTGTAAAGTAGTCGTTGCAAGTTGCCCTCCGACTCGGCTACCATAGCACAGAACGCTGACGCAGTTATTTCCAAATCTGAAGCCTATACCCCGTGTTTTTGCAGCTTCTGTGATTTTGTCCATGATAGTGTTAAACAGTATAGGGCTAAGACCGTCTTCTTGTCGGATTCTCGTCTTTGTCTTTATTTCTGTTGTTAATATTTTGCAGACTCTTATTTTGGTGGTATTGTTGGTGTTTAAGTCTTTTATAAATTAATATATTCTTGAGGTACAGCTTCTTCTATAAGTATATTTAGAACGTCTTTCAGTAGTATGCGATCGAAGGCCCTCATGAGATCTTCAAGGTGCAGGTGTATTGTATTCGATTGCCTTCTCTGTAACTGCAGTAGGATAAAGATAGCATCCGTTGTAGATCTATTTCTCCAGAATCCCTGTTGTTCTTTGTTAATGGGTTGTGATATTCGATATTTCCGTTGCAAGTATGCTAATGAGGAGTTTCATTACGGAGCTTAATAATGTTATGCCCCTGTAGTTCGAGGGTTCCTTTTTATCCCCTTTTTTAAATATTATAATGGTGATACTTTTCTTCCACTCTGTGGGTATCTTACTGTGTTTTATTATCTTCTTAAATAGTTTCGTTATTTCTTCCACTAGGGGTTCGCCGCCGTATTTAATATGTTTGTTGCATATCTCGTCTTCCTATTTTTGAGTTTTGATGTTGCATTCCTGACCTGTTCTGTTATTGTTGTAGTTATCTCTTTGTTCTGCTCGTTCTCTTGTTTCCGAGTGTTTTCCTTCTCGTGTTCAGTATTATTGTCATAAAGTTGTTTGAAGTATTGTACCCAACTCTCTTCGTTTATAGCTTTCACTTCTATGTCTTCATTTGTTGTTTTCTTTAGACCTCTTAGCATTTTTCATATTCTTTTCTGGGCTCCATACGTATCGTGTTCCATGTCAGTACTGAATTTCTGCCAATATTCGTTTTTTATTTCTTGGATTCTACCATTCACCTGATTTCGTGTTCTAACATAATTCTCATATGCTTCTCTCGTTTGTTTACTTTTAGATTCTAAGTATGCTTTCCTCTTCTTTTCTGTGATCTTAACTTCTGGGGTGAACCATGGTTTGGTGTTTGGTTTTGCGTTAAGGTTTATTCTTCTCTTTCCAACTGCTTCTTTGGCTGCTTTGTGTATATTGCTCTTTAGGGTGTTCCAGCTGGAGTCAATGTTTTTGTCCTCTCTGAGTGGGCTATTTGGAATATGTTGTTGTAGACGATTCGCTTAGAGTTGCCGTGTGCTTTCTTCGACTAGGGATTGAATATTTAGTTTTTCTACGTATATTCGAGGGTTCTTTTTCGCAGGGATGTTGGATATGCGAAAGTTGCCGAGAACTAGGTTGTGGTCTAAACCTATATTTGCCAATGTTTGGCTTCTGACGTCTAGGACCTGTGTTGGATGTATAGATTTATTGGTGATTATGTAGTGGTATTACTGATTTGTTGTTAGGATTGCCCGTAAAATTGTACTTGTGTTGCCATTTGTGTTGCAAAAATGTGTTGTTTATTCTGAGTTTGTTGGGGGCACAGAACACAGTTAGCATCTCCTCTCGTGGGTTTAGCGTTTGTTCGTTGTGGGCTTGTTTAATTTTGTCTACTATTTCATTACCTACCCTAGCATTTAGATCACCCAAAAGGACAATTCTTTTGTTGTATGGAATCTTGTCTATTTGGTGTTGTAGTTTTTCGTAGAATTCCACGGCTAGTTGTTCTGGTTTACTGGCGTCTGGGGCATATACTGATATTATATGTATTGGTTGGTTGTTAAGGGTGAGCTTTACCATTAGTATTTGATCGTTTAGGTACTCTATGTTGTTGATGTTTTGCTCGTATTTGTCGTTAATGAGCAGTCCTAATCCTGAACTAGCTCCTTCAGTTTTTGCGCGTCCACTGTATATCAAAATAAAGTTTTGGTACCTGGATGTGCCTCTGCCTTTCTTCCATGTTTCTGATAGGGCATATATCTCGATATTATGGTTATTCAGTTCTAATATTATTATTTCTCTTTTCTGTTTGTGTTTATTGACTTGATGGTGTTCCATATCTCTGAGCATCTTGCATCTCCTAGGTATTGGTCTACATTTTGGCGCGCTTTCTGCCATTGGTCGTTCTTTTCTTTGGTTGTGAGTTGTTCAACTTCTTTGTTTTCCTCTCTGTATAATTCATAATCTTCTTTTATTTTTGTAGGTACCCATTTGTCGTATAGCTGTTTTTTTCCTTTATAGCTTCTGTGGTGTTTTCTGAGAAGTTCCATCTGTATTTCCTTCATCTATTGTGATTTTCTCCAAGGGCTTCAAGGGCTGCTTCTTTCATACAGTCTTTTATGTGAAAGTATGTATTCTTCACGCTATCAAACCCAAATTCGATTAATTTCTGGTCCGATCTATTTTGATACAGTTGTCTTATTGATTTGTCTTGCAGGAGGTGTATTTTGAACTTTTTTCCTTGGTTGTGGTCTTTTGCGTTGTTGGGTTGTTATAATCTGCAGTTGTTTTCCTTCAATTCCATGCACACCCATCTTGGCTATCAGCAGTCTGTAATCGCTGCCGCATTCTGCCCCTCTCTTAACACGGACATCCGTCATTGTTATGGTAGTGTCTTTTCTAATGATGATGTAATCAATGATGAACGGAGTTTCCTGGTTGGTTGTATCCAAGTATATTTATGTATGTCTCTATGTTGGTAAACCCCCTTCGTTATCTTGAGCCCCATTGTTTCGCATATCTCTTATTATTCTTTTCCTATTATCGTTGAGGATGTCTTCTCCGAATTGACCTACTATTTGGTCTTTCTCCTTCCTTCCTGTCCTTCCATTTAAATCTCCCGTTAATATAATCTCTTAAGTTGTTTTGATCTGCTCTATCTCTTCTTATAAATTGTCCATAAACTCTTATTTTTCTATGACTGGGCTATCTTCATTCGGTTCATATACTCCCAGAATAACTATCTCTGCTGTATATTTTGATGTTTAGTGAGCAAATTCTTTCGTTTATTGGTTCCCAGTTCTGGATCAGTCTACCATGTCTTTTATTAGTATAGCCACTCCTGCCTTGGCTCTCTGTTCCGTCTTCACTCCTCTCCAGCAGTGTATGACGTCATCTATATTTTTTGTGCCATTCCCATTCTTCTTTGTTTCATTGTTGTAAGTACATCCAACTTAATTCGTTTGAATTCAGTTTTCATTTTCTTATCTTTGTTGTTCCAGCCTTGCACATTCCATGTTCCAATTACTAAATTTCTTCTTATTCGATGTTTCTTCTTTTTCTTCTTCTGGTTGAGACTTAAACTTGGTTTCTGAGACCTTCTAGCAGAACCCCCCCGTATTCGCTGGGGCTCCATCGCACTGAGGTGTGGATTACCACCCGGGCAATATTCCTCGACTCTTTCATCCTGCCATTATTTCTCTTTTACCATTTATTTTTCCATGTGCTAAATTGTTAAATCCTAACGCCACAACCCCTTTTATGGAGGACCTATTAAATCAGCCGCCAATTGTGCATCCGCCGCTGTTGGTGGCTGCCCAATCTGGGACAGACGCCACCACCTCAGTTGATTCGCGGGTGCTTATTTGGTTGCTCTTATTCGCACCTGTCCTATATATCTATAAGAACTTTTTCTATCAGCCATTGGGACGCGCCGTGTCTAGGTTGAGGCCCCCCATCCAAATATGTTCCATCTGAAATTGTGACTGACCCCTACTAAGTTCAAAGTCATTCCGTCAAACAGGCTAGACCGGGCCCATAAATGTACCCTATGCAAATTTAGAAGCAATAAGATTGCTGCTTTTCCTGATCCTGAAATAAATTAAATTTGACAGAAGTCACGTGACAACTTTTGTTTTCCCCATTTGTAATATTTTTTTAACCACCTCTGATCGCCAGGGTTTGATTTTCCAAAAAATGTTAATAAAAAATGTTTCCATTGGATGCCAACTTTTTGGCTTCAGTTAAGAGTCTGTAATGTGAAAACTTTTTTTTCTATTTGATCGAATTTATAGCAGATCTAGTTTAATAGGTGGATGTTTAGATGTTGGCCATTTACAAACTACCAAATTCACATTAAAAATGTTTTAGGTATGTCCGCACAAGCTGCTGCTTAACCAGCAAACCATAACACACCATTTCTTCAGTAACACTCTTCCGAGTGGATGAATCACTTGCTTTACTGCAGTCTGCTGTAAGTTACACTTTCTGCTATTATTGACATGATCCTCATTCTTCTTTTAACCAAAAAGCACACTAATCTACCAGATGTAATTTATCCACTCCCTCCAGACTGCAAAATTGAAGATTGGGTGCAAATGATAAAATGAAGAATAACGATCCTGTCAATAATAACAAAGGGTAACTTGCAGACTGTAGTAAAAGAACTACTATAAACAAGTTCACGTGGCAACTCTGTTGAAGATATTAGCAGCACACCAGATTCATCCAGTACCTTTGATGCAGGAGTGGCACTGATGAAGGTTTCCTTTCTGGTAGAACTGTTTGACTGGCAAAGGAGACCTTGATTGGTGCCAATACTGCAGCCACAACTGCAAGGCTGCCATCTATCTTAGTAGTCATCAGTAATGTCATTGGGTTCAGAAACCATTGAAGTGCACATATTGTGATGTGGAAGGTAAGAAATAGCACAAGTCACTTGCGTTTTTGTATTTCACTAATCTTTACAATGTCTGCTTCATTATGTGTCTTTTATATAATATCACTTTATTTGTTGGTCTTTTCTTGTTTGACTCTTAAATTCTGTCAAGATTTACATATTGCATTAACATTTTTTGAAATACAGGGTGTCCCAAAACGTACCGGCAATATTTCAAAGATACATTTAGAGTTGAAATGCTAAATGTTACCGTTAAGGAGTTATTGTTTATTTCATAATTTATGTGGATAAAATTTTAGTCCAACGGAAATGAAGAATATGCAGATATTCATTATGTTTACGAGCTGTGTGATGGAAATGCTTTAGCAGCACAACAAGAATATCATAGAAGATACCCCAATAGAAGACTGCCTACACGTGCAGTTTTTGTTAATTCACATCGTCAGCTGAGGGAACATGTCACTTTCAATTAGTGATGGGCATAACCAGAGAATTTTCATAACCGAATTATTTGCATTCCAATGATATTAATAACCGAATGATGATTTGAATAATTATTTGAATAAATTTTGGCTCTCGATTTGTTTCTATTTTCCCCGGTTTGCCGGTTGGCAGTTCACCGTCATCTGCATCGGTACCGTAACTTGCAGATAGCAGAGGAACTCAGTTAATCGTTAATTATAATAATTGTATAAATGATTTTTATTTGATTTCTAAGGAGTGTAAACCATTGAGTATAGCTATATCAATACTAATCATAAAGAAATTATAAATATGCGAATACAAAGTATCTATTGTATCTATTTTTAGTTTCTAAAATTCTCTAGTGCCACCCTTCTCTTTTCGCTTGCATATCATACTGGTATATTTTAGAATCCATAATTTATCTACGTTCAGCCTTCCGCGGTTCTAAGGACGCACACTTAAAATTTTAGACATCGAAATTCACTTCTTGTCTTTCATATCATATGACGACGGATGGGCATTGACTGCTC
Organism: Agriotes lineatus; assembly: GCA_940337035.1. Classification (NCBI taxonomy): domain Eukaryota; kingdom Metazoa; phylum Arthropoda; class Insecta; order Coleoptera; family Elateridae; genus Agriotes; species Agriotes lineatus. The sequence goes on from CALNHX010000808.1 coordinate 155,031, forward strand.
CGTTATTAAAAATTAAATATAAATCTGTTACGATATTGGAAAATCTTATTTCGCTTTCTGTTTATTAGGCATAATCAACCGCGTTTCAAAGCAAAAATTTAGGCCGTTATAAATTAATACCAACACAGCTTCGGCAAATCTCATACTCAGCAGAGCGTTATCTTTAATAGGAACGGCCCCATAAATTTAACTGGTCGACTGGGAGTCTCAAATGTGTTAATAACATCAATAAGCAGTTGCGAGCCTCAGTTGGGTCAATCAGTACAATCTACCTTGCTTATGGTTATGAATGATGTATTATTTACAGAATTTCGATCACTCACAGGTCGCTGAGATACGGCACGTAGTACGTATCAAGATGAGGTTATTTTTCATTCGAATACTTGGAACCAAAACCGAGTTACAGAGGTTATTTCAATAACCGGATAACCGGTTATTTTTCATTCGAATAAGCCCATCACTACTTTCAATGCAAAACATGAAGTCGGCCAAAGAGTTGTCCGTAGACCTATAAACGATGATGAACCAGTTCTTGATTTATTAGTGAGCGAAGAATTGCATTACGTACTAAAATATGCACGAGCGGTAGATAAAAAGCATATTTTTTTTAGGTAAAGTATCTTGTCAAATACTTGAAAGTATAGTCGAGGAAAGCTGTTCAGAATGTAAAATTATGGCCCCATGCAAATTTTCAAAGATAACGGCTGACTTATGAAACTGTGTTACCACAAAGTACTACCATCTAGTACACACGGTTTCATAAAAGTAAACCGACATTTCTTAAATTTTGCAGGGAACCATAATTTAACATTTTACTTTCCTTGTTGATATTTTGACATACTTAAAACAAAAAACAAAAAAAGTACTTTACCTGAAAGGAACATGTTTTTTAGTGAGCGCCAATGAAGACAAACACATTTTAGTATTAAGAGTTTCTACACATAATCTTACAAAGAAAATCACCACCTGAAGTTTTTCCGCCATTTAATATATACCCTTTATGTATAGGGTGTTTGTAGATCGCTAGGAAGCTAGTCATTTCGTCAATAACAGAGATTAAAAAAATATTTTGTTTTAAATACCAGTATACAGGCCCCGTATTATTTTTTTCTTCTGTTTTATTTTGCCTAATTATGGCATCGGGTCGTGAGAGATCAGCCATCTCTTCCATTCGTGTCTGTTTTGAGCCATTTGTCACAGTTATTTTGTCGTTCTTCCATTTTCTTCTGCTAGTTCTTCTATTTTCTTCTCCCAAATTTTTCCTATAGTTCCTAGTTCTTCTTCTGTGTCTGATCCTATTCTTCCATTCTAGTCTCCCATTACTATTATGTTGCTGTGTTCTTCTTTTATTTTATCCATTATCTCTTGCAAATCTCCGTAGAAATGTTCTATGATTTCTTTGTTTGAGCCCTCCACTTAGGCATATATTTGCACTACTGCTGTAGTTTTTGAGAGCTGTAGGGGTGTATACTTTCTGGAAAACAGGAAAATCCTGGAAAAGTCAGGGAATTACATACTAATTCTGGAATCATGAAAAAGTCAGGGAATTTGCTTAATTTATAAAAAAAGTCAGGGAATAGTTATTTACATAAGAGTCGGGAAAATGTTGCATTACTATCGAGGAGCCATATTAAAATACGAGGCACTTTGTGCCGAGTATTTTTAAGGCTCCGAGGCAAGTGGGAGATTTTACTGAGGAGACTTGTATTAAATTTTTTCTGAAATCCCTAATTATAATAAAAATTAATGTTTATTAATTTAATAAATTGAATGGGCAATTTTCTACGTACCTATCTAGTAGTACGTTTCTCTGTTTCTAAGGGAACAGGAAATTAATATTCAATAAAACTTTAGAAAATAATGTGTAAATATTTTCGTGACTAGTCAGGGAAATGCAATTTTGGCCATATATATAATACACATATATTGCTGGTAGGGCCTGGAAACTTCAGAAAACATTACGGCGCCGACATAGTCTCACTTAGAGTATAACGCGTCTCGTGCGCATGCGTAAGAATTCGAACTCCGCCTTTAGAAGCGAATTTTAAACTTGACCACTTCCCCATTGGGCGGACGACGCCGCCGCGTTTGCCCACAGCTCACCGTATACATTAAGGAGTTGGTTGTGTGTCTCACTTCATCGGCCAGTTTCCCACTCATAGCCGCTAGCAATATAGTAAGTATTAGATATATGATTTTGGCGCCGCATTTCCGGAGCGAAAATAGTACTTTTGCTCTGATTTCAGATAAAATTAATTAAAATGACAAATTACTTAATAAAAAGTTTATGAGATTTGAGAGCCACCATGTAACCGGATTATCTTGACTTGTCTTGCTGCCAGAGCATCATGTAAACGTAGTAAGTACGTTGAAATTGCGCAAAATCAGGTGCCGTGCGGGAAGCTTCTTGGCAGCAGTTGTATGTACGTTAGACATGCTTGTCTTCATTTATCTAATAGCTTGTGTGTTTTCCCACTCTCTCGTAAAAATTGACATATGAGTATGTATGTAAAAATCTTCTGGAAATTTGGTTGAAGAATCCTGGAAAACCTGGAAAAGTCAGGGAATTTTCAAGTTGTGAGTTAGTATACACCCTGTGTATTTCTATGTATATGATTCTTGGACTTATAGCTTCACATTTTTTTTATTTTGCTTGTTACTTTCTTGTCAACTATTATTGCTACTCCTTTATTTTTCTTGTGGTTTACATCGTTATTAAATGACGCATCAAATACACATGTCTTCCAGAAATATCCAATCTCAAATTAGAAACGATTGTAATAAAGACTATGTGAACGACCTAAGCAGTGTTACTGTAACAAGCACATACAGACAACCGAACAAAAAGCTAGAATAGGATGACCTGCAGAAAATGTTCATTACATAATGCTCACATCTTATGATAGGCGATCTTAACTACAAAAATTCCTTTTGGGGTTGCAGCTTATCCAATCCGGAAGGAATTAAACTTGATAAACCTTGCAACAACATACTCTTTCCAAATTTTAACTCCTGATGAACACACCTACTTTTTATACCATGTAGAACAGGGGTGTCCAACTTTTTAGATGAGGGGGCCAAAACTTCTATCAAAGCGAGCAGGGGCGGAGTAATTGTGAAAATTGATTCAACCATATTTGACATTACAGAGACCATAACAAGCTCCGCTCAACTAGCTACTAAACCCATAAGAAAGATCCATTTAATTTCAATTATCCTTCATGATACATAATCGAATTGATTGAAACAAAAAGTAAAATTGAATTGATTAAAACAAAAAGTAAAATTCGACGTGAATGACAAAGAACTTAAAATCCCCAAATAAAAATTCGGTTCAATAGCATAACCCACTTAATAAAAAGGAATTTGGATGAACTGAGAATAAACTCCTACCGCAAATATATTAAAGATGTTTGTCCTGGAGACCCTGGTATGTAGTAAACCACAGGAAGAATTCTGAACAACGTGAATAATTGCAGATACTGACTGTTCATCTGGGTAATGAAACTTATACCACAGATGCTGAAAAAGTTCTCTGCTTTTGTCTCCCACCTGAAAAAAACCATTACTCCAGAAATACCTTGCAATCCTACGCATGTAATGTATGTAATTAATGAGATTGAAAGAAGGACACCTGTAACTTCCGAAATCATAAAACCAAGCTCACCCAAGGAATTAAGAGATATAATCTTATTGCCAAAAAAAGCACCAGGACACGACCTCATTCCGAACTTTATTATACTACATCTAAACTATTAGCATACTTAAATTCAGTGTTTAATGGCTGCGTAAGACTGGGATATTTTCCTCAAACATGGAGGCATGCACAAATTCTTATGTTTGCAAAACGAGGCAAAGACAAAAAGATAATTAACAATTACAGACCAATTAACCTTCTTACACTCTCGAAGTTACTAAAAAGACATCTAGAAACGTTTATCTAATCAAACATATAGAACATTTTGAAGTCTTGCCAGCTTACCAGTTTGGTTTTTAGAAAGGACATTTGACGTTCCACCAACTACAAAGAATCAGCGAAACCATTGGCAATAGCTTCAAAAATAAACTTTGCACGACAGCAGGTTTCCTGGAAGAAGCAAAAAATTTATTAAGTTTGATGACCACTAAAGTAATTTGTGTCGAGAACAAAACTTGGAGTTGGAGAGATTTAAGAAAAGGATGAAAAAATGTAAGCAAGTCCAGGTAAACTGGCAACTTGCAAAAACTTTAAAAATTGTGCAATTCACTGATATAGCAATTACTATACAAATGTAATTTATTCAGTGAATCGTACACCATGTTGCCTGTTGTCATTGGCATATAAATATGCATTGATCATTTCAGTTACCCAAGTGTCTTATGAACGATCCTTTTCCAAAATAATGGTTGTTGCAAATCAACACATCACCTAACAATTTGGAACCAGTTATATTAATGGTATGTGAAAAAGGCGTTTTAAACAACATTGACTGTGATTCTATTTATTGTTGACAAAGTTGCCGAATAGAGTAATTCATTAAGAAATGGATTTTTGGTTTTGATTTAATGAGTTCACTGTTTATGTATCTATTTTATTTCATGCAAACACCTTAACACTTAAAATTACAATAATTTTTTTGTTGAAGCATGTTTTTACGTCCTTTATTATTTAAATTTTTTTTTAACTTTTACTATAATCCACGAAAAGTTAGACGATTTGTCAGTTTGATATGTTTTAAATGCATTCTTTGTGACCTCGCTACTTACTTTAAAAAAGTTGACTGGGCCGGCTGGTTCACTAATTTCCCTGGAGCATAAAAGCTACTGGTCCGCACCTGGTTAAAAGGTAGTTGAGATTAAATACTTAATTCAACATAAGTACTCTGTTGAAAACAAACAATAAATATAAATTAAATAATACAAGGCAGTAGGTATACAGAAGAATGAGAGAACACCTTAATAATGTGTTATAAAGTCGTATATTCTAGTTGAACTTAGATTCAAATACAGATTTAAACATAGAGCTAAATTTAAGCGGAGGTGTGGTAGAGCAGTGGCTTTTTCTGCTTTTAGAAAGAGCCACCTGAATACCTTTGCTTTTCCAAATGTGTGTGTGTATAGTGTTATTAATTAATGTACAATATTATTTTGGAAATAAAACTTATTATTATTATTATTATTATTATTAAGCTGTAATGAAAATTATAATAAAATTTTAGACTTTCAAAAATGCCTAGTATAAAATATATGAAATTATAACTGAAGAAGATACGCTTACTGCAGTGTTTTTCACTTTTCAAGACGCCAAAATTAACTACTGATCTTGGACTAGCAGCTCTTTATGAAATACTGGTAATATAGATCTACCTATTTATATTTTATTATTCGTGTTACAATTCTACATTAACAATTTATTTAAAAAATCTGTAAAGTTCTTTACTCGGAACTTCGATCGCAAGTGGACCTTGTGACACTAAACATTTTGAAAAACCAAAGGAAACTAGGGGTAAAAATATCTTAACATTATTAATAGTACTGAAACAATAAAAGGAAACACTTGGTAACGCGAATTACATTAATTTCCAAATAAGAAAATATTGCAAGCAAGATTTCAACGGGTACCAACAGGCCGCACGTAACCCGCCCGTTGACCCCGTTCTCCACGGAGGAATGCCTCGCACCTGCGTGATGCGACTGCATTATATTCAACACGCCTATTGTTGCCCATTTTTCTCTTTTACTCTGTATACATTCAAACCCATTTTTGTCAAGGATAAACCCTGATCTATGCGCAATTACGTTTATGTATTCCTCTATCAATGCAAAAATAGACAATATTTAATTTTTTAGGTTCTCACCGTGTATACGTATAGAGTGAGCACCTTAAAAAATAGAATGCCGTATGCTTTTACTTTAACTGAGGAATAAGTAAAATTAATAATTTGCGCATAGCGCAGGTTACCCTTGACGAAAATGGAACCCAACAGATACAGGGTAAATGTTGTAAGGGAGGAAAAAGTGGGCAACGGTAAACGACTCGTATATAATCCAGCCTCGAGCGCAAATGCGACGCCTTCCTTTGTGGCCGGATGGAACTAGGAAGCGGGTTGCGACCGGGCTGCTGCCAAGCGTTGAAATCCCGCCGGATGCAATGTTTTTTATTTGCAAATTGATATAATTTGCATTACCAAGTGTTTCCTTTTATTGTTTCAGTATTATTAGGAACGTGAAGATATTTTTACACCTGGTTTTTAATTTTTTTTAATTTTTAGTGTCACAACTTTCACTTGAGAGGAAAATTCTGGGTAAAGCCTTTTACAGAATTTTTGAAAAAGAAATGTGTTTAATCTTGAATTAAACAGACTAAATTTTAGTTCCAAAATTTACTAAATCCAGTTCATAAGTTTTAAACGCAATGCTGATTTCATAATGCAGCAAGTTTAAATGCCGCACTTGCAAGTAAGCATATTGCATTAAGGCACGACCTAGAACCAAGAGTTCAGTGTAACATACTTGCAGATAAAGCGGAAATAAAACTGGTTTAATGCTGATATATGTTATGAAATGTTATATCGTCACAGTAAATATACTTTGTGCTTTGAAATCGTAGTAACCAAGCAATTATGTTTGTATATGTATGTATGTATGTATTATCGTTAACCTCGTTTTACCTTGCGGTGTAGAGGCTGATGCTTTATGTGCTTGCATCTAGCGGTACAATGCTCAACTTGCCCCAGACTCGAGATATAAAGTTGGAGCGCACCTTTTGTGCTTGCACAGCAACCATTGCGTGAGTTGTGTGTGTGTGTCATGTTGACCTTGTTACTCTATATCTTAGGTCTGTAGATCTGAGTAGAGCACAGTTAATTTGGTGCCCAACTGTGAATGGTCTCACCGAGCCCGATTCCAATCGCCAAGGCTGCGGAAAAATTGCGGCCCCCGCGGGATTCGAACCGAGGACTTGTTTACTAGCAAGCCTAGCGCTACCCAACTGCGCTACCCGGCTTTTCTATGTTTGTATATATAGAACTTTATTCTTGTAATAAAATCAATCGACTATTATAGTTTGGTTAATTTAAGTCGATGCTACCCTTCCAAGCCATAAACTTATGAAACGTGAGGCTGCGTTTTAGGGTAGCCACAAATATCCTAGTTCCTTTGAGTGACATTGACTACATTGCCTTAAAACAAGGGTGCAGTCTCACCCTTTGTGCTCAAAACGTCGGGGACAAGAACCAGTGCAAGTAACAGAAACCTGATTCAGTCTCAAGGCAATGCTGTTCGAAATGTGTTGTTCGTTAAAGTCGCTGAGAGCAGTAGGTTTCAAGGAACCTTTTCCCGTACTTTGATTTTTGTGCAAATTAATAAATAATCATATAGTCATTTTTTTTCTTACCTGTACTACGATTTTTATGTTGTATATAATACTTGTATTTAAAGAAAAATATGACAAACATTATCAGCGCTCCCTGACAGAAACGCCTAATTACGGGCTTATAACTAATCCTTGATCTGCTGAGCAAAATGAAGTGGAACATCAAGTATGAACTACATGACTTGTCTTTCTTTCAATGAAACTTCATCCTATAACTCGTCAATCCGCTCTACCTCACCTTGTACGTATAAATCTGATTAATAAGTATAGCATTTAAGTTCAAAGCAATTCAGAGTTACAGCGTTTTGTTTACTCTTTCCAGTCAAATAAATTACTATTGCAAGTTATTACTCTTACTTGAATAGTTACTACACGTAATAATTTTCAACAACTTATGCTTATGTTGCTTGATGTCATATCAATTTCTGAATGCTTTACCTTTGTACTTCTGTACACGCATTTTATTAACAAACTTGCTAATCATGCTATCCTCTTAAATATTTTTGTATGCAGTTTGAAACAAGCTTAAACTAAACGTGTGCTCCCAATTCGAGTAGTGCTAGATAATCTTAACGATTATCAATTGTTTTTTGAATACAAACCACGGAAATCTTCCCTCTTGAGTCTGCTATTAACCAAATTAGAGATTTTGGAGGACATGATCTGAACGGTCACCGTTGAAAGTTCGCCTTACTATTGATTGACACGGCTTGAAAAACGTGAATCGATCGTATTATTATTACATACTACCATGTTTAAGATAAATGTTCAACATGCATTTGATACCTTCCGAATTTATAAAAAAAGTAATTATTATTTGGTTATTTCAAATTATTAATTAGTATTATTACAACAAAATAAAAGTTTAGGTTAAACCTATAGAATTGAAAAATGTAACAATTAGTTATATCAAAAAATGAACACATATACAAGGAATTAAACCAAGAGATCAAACGAAAAATTAAAATAGCCAAAGAAGACTGGTTCAAGGATCAATGCATAGAACCGGAAGGATATTCGAAAAGGTATGACACATTCAACTTGCACAAAAAATGTAAAGAAATATCGGTTAAGAACAGACAGCAACCATCTAATATCATAGTAGACACAGAAGAAAAATGAGGAGATGGGTATCATACATCTGAGAACTCTTTGATGACAATAAACCTGAATCTGAGAGGGATGCGGAAGATAACGAAGAAACGGGACCGAACATCTTACGTGAAAAAGTATATCACGCTATGAGACAGACAAGAGGAAACAGGTCAACGGGACCGCATGATAACCCAGTAGAACTGTTGAAGCTAATAGACGAAGAAAACATCAACATACTAGTCACGCTGTTTAATTATATTTCTAGAACAGGTATAATACCAAAACAATAGCTGGTGTCCACGTTTGTTACAATACCTAAGAAGAAGAATGCGACAGAATGTTCAGAACATCAAACAATTGTACTAATGACTTATGCCCTGAAGGTTTTCTTGAGGATAATATACAAGAGACTATTCAAGAAATTAGAAACAGAAATAAGCGACACTCAATTAGGATTCAGGAATGGAACAGTAACAAAAGAGACATTATTTGGGTTAAACGTAATGATACAAAGGTGCCTGGATATGAATCAAGCCATTTATACATGCTTCATTGACTTTGAAAAGGCATTTAACAAAATTCTTCACGAAAAACTAGTTGGAATAGTAAAAACAAAGAACATTGATAGCCGGGACATCAGAATAATATCTTATCTTTACTGGCAATAAAAATCAACAGTAAGAGTGGACCAAGAATATTCAAATGAAATAGCGATTCTTCGAGGGGTTCGTCAATGATGTGTCCTGTCCTCGATGCTATTTAATGTCTATGGCGAAGCTATCTCCCAGGAAGCCATACTAGACACTTCAGAGGGTATAAGAATAAAAGGAGAAGTCGTTAAAAACTTGATATACGCAGATGACACCGTAGTGATAGCCGACAGTCTGCAAGATCTTAAAAATATCATGAAATGTCTAAACATCTCCTGCGAACAATAACGGAATCAAATTAATTTAAAGAAAACCAAGTTTATGAAATTCACGAAAAAAGAAGAAAACTCTCAAGAGCACCTAACCGTGGCGGGGACACAAATAGAAAAAGTAGAGCAATATAAATGCTTGGGGCCATCGATAAATGAAAATGGAAAACCAGACGAAGGAAATTAAAACCAGCATAGAAATTGCTAGAGCCCCATTCGTTAAAATGCAGAAAATATTTTGCAGCAGAGACATAAACTTAGAACTAAGAACTAGATTCTTACGCTGCTACGTCTTCTCTACACTATTATATGGAGCCGAAGTTTGGAGCATGAAGAAAAGGGAAATTAAAAGACTAGAGGCATTTGAAAGATGGTGATATCGAAGGATGTTTAGGGTTTCTTGGTTGGATTACGTCACAAACGTAGAGGTGTTTCGCAGGATGAATAAGGAGGAAAAAATAACAATAACCCGCAAGAGAAAGAAACTAGAATATCTGGGCCGAGTCATGAGAGGAACACGATATTCCCCGCTTAGACTAATAATGGAGGGGAAAATACTGGGGAAACAAATATAAGAAGAAGAAGAACGATGTGGTTCAGGAATCTAAGAGAATGGTTCGATGTGAGTTCCAACCAGTTGTTTAGGGCAGCAGTGGATAAAATAAAAATTGCCATAATGATGTTCAACCTCCGTTAGGAGGTGGGACCTTAAGAAGAAGATAATCAATGTTATTTTTTGCTGTACGTTTACCTGATAGAAAAAAATACAATAAAGGCAATGGTTTTTCTAAATGCATTTAATAATAATAAATAACAAAATACAATTGCAATATGCTAAGTAAAACTATAATAAAAATATTACAGAAACTATTTGTTACAATGAATGATCATGTGCTTTGCTATATTTTCATCTAATAATCTTCGACAATTGTCTTGTAGTATATTTTTATACATGGAAAAATGCCTTTCTACATCACAAGACGTTATGGGTCACTATTTAAGTAAATGTGATTTTGTAATAGCAAAATTATGTTCATTGTATTCTTGCCCAGAAAATTCTCCATTTAATACGCTGTATTAATAATCCAGATGTTTTCTTAAAGAAATAATATTTCGTAAACGAATTCCTAAGAGAAAAAAAAATACTTTGACAGCATACGTTTGTTTCATACAACAAACAATTCGGTTTTCCAAGAAATAAAGTAGTGAGCACTGAGAAATCCTAACAATTAACAGAAATTATTCGACAACGATTTACTTCCTGTTTCACAATAACGAAAAGTACATTCTTCAAGGGATTGAACAGCCGAATACAAGTAGCATGTAATGTTCAAAGGCCAAAGACAATCTCTCTTTAAAATAGTTTAAAAGAAATTCGGCTGTTCCAACAATCATTTTTGTATCTAGTAAAACTTTCAATAGTAATATAACAAGGGCGAGATATACTTAAAGATAATTTTGCACACGCCAAAGGTCGAGTGCTGGTTGCAATGAAAACTGTCCCGAGGGTTGCCCGAGGGCAGTTTTCTAAGGGCAACCAGCACGATGACTCTTGGCACGGGCAAAATTATATGTACAGTTACGGACACCTCAAAGTGCACGGTTTTTTGTTACTATGGTTATTTTTGCGATTTTTCGGCTTATTAAATGAGGGTTTCTCCAGTGGCGTTGCTTGTGATTGTAAGCATAGGTATTACTTTTTTAATGTTTGTATTTTAGCAAAGTTTCACAAGTAAACAAACTATACATGTAATAATATGTATTTAATAAATATGTATCAGTATTCAATTGCTACTACGCTTTGCAGTTTGTTTCGCATAGAGTTGACGAATGTTTCCATATTGTATCCTCTCAGTTCCTTCCAAGCATTTATTATTCTTTCCCATAATTCATCGGCGTTGTTTGGTGCAAACTCCCTGGTATAAATTTTTTTAGTTAAATACCCCCAAACATTTTCGATAGGGTTTAAGTCCGGACTTTTTGCAGGCCATGGTAATAAATTGATATTATTCTCATCAAACCATCAATGAACAATCCCTGCTGCATGCACAGGACAGTTATCCTGTGAAAATAATGTTATCAATTACGTTAACATAAACAAAATTAATTAATTAAGTAATATCTTGCCTGTTGAAAAGTAAATTGATTAGGAAAGACCTCTCTTACAGATGGCAGCATCACATTTTGCAAAATATTGCAATAATTTTCAGCATTCAGTCGACCATTAATTCTATAGCATGCCCCAGATCCGTGAGCATTGATCCATCCCCATACGTTTACAGAGAATCGTCCACTACTTAAGGGTTGAATAATATTGCTTCTCAAATCTTGAATTTTGTGGTCTATTATACACCCTTAATCGTCAATTGGTAAATGATTGTAATACCTTTTCATCTGAGAAAACAGTCCTGTTCTAAAAATCGTCGATTTCATTCAAATAGTCGGTTGCAAACTGTATTCTTCGTTCTTTGTTCTCTGGGGTTAAAAAAACTTTTCTTGCAGAAGTCTCTACTGCCAAAACGATTTTTTAATTTTGAAAATGCAGCTCTCCTGCGACTCGACTCAGCGACCAGTTCTCTTCCAGTTTTGTAATAGCTCGCATTTTCTCTGCTTCTGACAAATGTCTGGGAATTTTTCGAGTTTTCAGTTCTATGACAGTTGATGACAAACGTAAACGTCAAAACTCGACGTCTATGATTAGAATATCGTATTACACGCTAAAAATCTTCCGTGCACTTTGAGTTGGCCGTAACGGTACATGGAATATGCAAGGTTTGAACAAAGAAGGCAAATTTAAACAACTGATAGAAGAATCCAGAAAATACGACATAGACATACTGGCAACTCAAGAAACGAATATAAAGGGAATAATCCAGTCCATCCACGGAAACTATATATAGTGCAACAGAGGAGGAGAGGCAAATAGGTTGGGGACAGTCTTTCTGATCCAAAGAAAACTGAAAAAGGAAGTGATAAACCACGAAGTAATAAATGAAAGGATGAGCCTACTCAGATTAAAAACCAAATATAGAAAGATAACTATAATAAACGTGCACGCACCATGTTTCAAAACAAGCAGACAAAAACGAATTTTCTGAACAATTAGAGGAAGCGCTAGATAAGATTCCCAGATACGACATAAAAGTCATAATAGGAGAAATGAATGCAAACATAGGCAGTGAAGATGGGATTAGAGAAATAGCAGGAAGGGAAAGTATATATAAATAAATGAATGGGAATGGCTGGAAATTGATCGACTTTGCAGCACCCAAGAGAATGCTAATTAAAAGCACTATGCTAAAAATAAAAGATATTCACAAAGCGACATGGATTAGCCCTGACAAAAAGACCCAAAACCAGATAGACCACCTGATAATACAAACAATACATGCAATAAAAATAGGAAAAAATTAGAACATACAGAGGTGCTGATATAAGTTCCGACCACCTGCTAGTAATAGCAAAAATAAAACAAACTGTAGAAAACACCAAAAGAACGAAATTAAAGGTAAACAGATGGAATACAGAAGCACTAAAAGAAGACACGAATATCAAACTAATACTAGGAAGCAATTACAAGAAATAATAACAAAAAGTGCAAGGAAGATAGAAATGAGAAAAGAAACAAGACAGAAAGAGTGGTTTGACGAAGAATGTAAGAAAGTGAAAGAGGAAAGGAAAAAGATACGAATAGAACAGATGAAAAGAGGATCCCTGGAATTAAATGAAAACCATAGAGCAGCGCAGCAAGAAAGAAAGTGCAGGATATTTGCAGAGAAAAAAATAGAAGAAATAGAGGAAGCATTCAAGAGCAAAAATACAGAAGCTATGTACAGAAATATAAAAGAAGAAAAGAATGGTTATCAAAGACAGACGATAGGCTTTAGACATGAAAAAGGTAAACTGCATGGATGAAAAAGAAATGAAAGAAATATGGGCCAGACATTTCGAAAAAATACTAATGGAAAAGGAAGCGAATGAAGAAGAGCAAAACCAAACACAGCAACAACAGGAAAACCAAGTACAAGAACCGACATTCGAAGAATTCATGGAAATAATTTTTTTTAAAATGGCAAAAGTCCAGGTACAGACAAGATAGAGACGGAACTGATCAAATGTGCAGATGCAGTGGTACTAGAAAGAATATATAAGTTAATAAAACAAGTATGGAAAAGAAAAGAAATGCCGAAAGAATGGACCAAGGCGTTCATTTGCCCCATCTATAAAAAAGGCAATAGGAACTTAGCAGACAACTACAGACCAATAGCACTGCTTAACGTGGCCTACAAAACTTTCTCACAATTGATAAACCGAAGACTGAAACAAGAGGCAGAACATAATATTGGCAAATACCAGGCAGGCTTCAGAAATGAAAAATCGGTGATAGAGCAAACCTTTATACTAAAACACAGCCGAGAAAAATGCAGCAAAAAGAATATCCCGCCAAACATATGACAAAATAAAAAGAACAGCTATACACAAGGCACTAAAAGATCTGAAGATTTCAGAAGAATTAATAGAAATGGTCTGAAGAAAACAAGGAATATAGTAACTTTCAGAGGACACCAATTCAGGGAGTTCAGGAATAATTCGGGACTAAAGCAAGGAGATCCCCTCTCGACAACCATCGTTAACATAGTCTTCGAAAAAGTATTGAGAAAAAGCAACATAAACGGGCCATACCAAGTGTTAGCTTATGCGGATGATCTGGTGGTATTAGCAAGGACTAAAGAAGAGCTCAAAGAAATAATCAAGAAACTAGAAGAAACGGCAAGAAAAGCAGGCTTAATAATAAATGAAGAAAAATCTAATTACATGGTGTTAGGAAACAGAAAACAGGAAGAAAACCAAAATGTAACCTTTAAAACAAACAGTATAGATCAAAATACAAGTTCAACATAGCAAACAGTGTGGTGTACCTCGGGTCAGAGGTAACAAGCGAAGGAAATCAAGGAAGCGATATCAAGAGGAGAATAACTATGGGCTCGAGATGTCAGGAGCTCTTCACAATTTTCTGAAGGACAAAAATATACAAAGAACGCTGAAGTTTAGAGTCTACAGAACGGCAATCAGACCTGTGGTAACCTTCCAAGAGTGAGATATGGGTACTTACAAAAGAAAATGAAAAAGTTTGGAAATCTGTGAAAGAAAAGTATTGTGTAGAATACTGGGAGGAATAAGAGAAGGGGACACACGAAAAAGAACAAATATGGAACTAAGTGAAATCTACAAAGAATCCAGTATAACAACGATAGTGAGGCAAAATAGATTGAGATGGCTAGGCCATATAGAAAGAATGAAAGATGACGATTGGACATAAAAAGCACTAAACAAAGAGGCGGAAGGAAGTAATAAAAAATATAGACCCAAGAAATCCTGGTGGAGTGAGGTATAAGAAGATATCAAAAGTTTTGGACTCACAAACTGGAAAGAGAAGGCAAAAAACAGAAGAGTATGGAAGAAAGAAACAGAAGCCATAGGCCTCAAGGCCTGAAGTGTTGTGTTATATATTTATTCCTTTTTCAAGGCAACTGTAATCAAGTTATATAATGTTTGAGGCTTTCGCGGTTACTCGAATTGTCAATATTAGAATGAAATTTTGGCTTACACCGCATCGGCTTTGTAGATAAACATCCAGCATTTGTTGGCTTAATGTGCCTAACACCTTGTGATCTCAAGCAAGGGTTTGTGTAACGGTTATGTTCCTTTGTGGTTCGTGAACTCTTACAAGCCACCCATGATTTTGTCCGTGTTATTAGAGTACCTTGTGAACAAGGACACTTACGCATATTTGTCCTTTTTACTGTTTGTACACCTATATAGACTAACGTTTCGCAAGACATTGCAACTTGCTTCATCAGAGTCAAAGTTAGAACGAGCCACCAAAGAACATGACTGTTACACAAACCCTTGCTTGAGTTCAGAAGGTGTTAGGCACATTTATTTTATTTATTTCGCACTCAGCCAACAGCCGTTAGGCCAATTATAGGCGTCGCTGTGCAGTTATGGGGACTTCCAACCCCACTAACGACTGTCATGATGTTGTTATGACCGCCGGGACCAACTTTTTTCCGTGATAGCCGTACCACGAGGCGCCGAGAGATGCAGCCGTGGAACTCCCATCCAAGTTCTGACCAGAGAGAGCGTTGCTTAACTCTGCCGATCGAACGTGGACGCTTGTTCAAGCTACACCACCCAGTACCCTACATCAAGCCAACAAATGCTGGGTGTTTATTTACAAAGATGACACGGTCTAATCTTGCAATCAAGTTTACAGATGTAGAGAATTACAGCAAAACCAATGTGCTTTAATTATGAAAAATTGAGGTTAGTACTTTATAATTGGCTACAGAAACCTAAACAGACACATCTTGTTTGGTACATCAAGTACAAGGTTAAAAACAATACTTAAAGTAGTTTGATTACTTATATCACATTTAATTGATTCATCTATTACAAAGAGATTAAACATTTTTTGCATATTCATGTACAGGGTGTTTCCTCAAATTTTGACAGCTTCTAGCGACTTTGTTATTCCAGATAGAAAAAAATGTTTCAGATAAAAATTGTAGGGTATCATCCAAACCGTCCGAATTTGCTACTTAAAGAAACAATTGAGCATCACAGGTGAACTTTTTGACTTATTGCATACTTTTTTTTAATGGAACACCCTATATATTATGTGTTTATTGGAGAACGCTTAAAATGATCTTTTCAAAAATATATAAGTTGCCTATAATTACTTCATCCATTGTTAAAATATCCGCTATTAAAGAATCAAAATATTACTAATTTACTATATGAAATAATCAACAATTTTAATACCAAAAACCATTTTAAAAACGAATTGACAACTAAATGTTCCATGCCGCATGCCGCCAGTAATGCCATTTGATAACTTTGTTTTTCAATCGTTATTGTGATTTATTTCATACTAGCGTCATGCACCCAAATTGGGCACGAAATAATTCATTTAATGCAAGTTGTACAAGAGTGATCCATTTTGTGTGTCGAGTTAATTTTGAGGTTAACTATCAACAAAAAAATCTACATAAAAAAGTCGCTTATAAAAATTTGAAAACCCTACTACTGGCTTACTTGCGTCGCCCTGAGTCGATTGACACCAAAATCAGCTAATTCGGCCCACGGGTTCGCTCTCATAGTGCCGTCAAGCAAGCAAGCAATGAAAATTATTATGTCGAATAGTAAATTAGTAATATTTTGATTCTTTAATAGGGGATATTTCAACAATAGATGAAGTAATTATAGGCAACTCATATATTTTTGAAAAGATCATTTTAAGCGCTTTCCAATAAACACATAATATATAGGGTGTTCCATTAAAGAAAAGTATACAATAAGTCAAAAAGTTCACCCGTGATGCTTAATTGTTTCTTTAATTAGCAAATTCAGACAGTTTGGATGATACCCTACAATTTTTATCTGAACATTTTTTTTTCTATCTGGAATAACAAAGTCGCTAGAAGCTGTCAAAATTTGAGGAAACACCCTGTACAGTCCTAAAATTAGTCATACGTGAATAATACAATTTTCATTCTGTTTGTAATCGATGAATTAATTAACTGTGTGTTTTGTTACCTTTAATCTGACAAGATAAGCCTGTTTATGTTCTTTGTTGCCGAATATGAAGTACTAACCTCACTTTTCTTGGTCTTGAGCATATATATATTATACATATATTCCTCCGTTAGTTTCCCACTCATAGCCGCTATCAATATAGTAAGTATTACATATATGGTCTTGAGAAAGTAATAAAGCTTTCCGAAATATTGGCTTGGATAAAAAGAGTTTTCTTTTGAATTGCTGCCCTGAAGAACGAATTCTAATTATTTACTATACTTAAAGTAGGATTATCAAATTATGTTTTACAGTAAGGGCTTTCCATTGTTAATTGATTCTGAGAGACTTCCTTCAAGGGAATTCCCTCATTCAATGATTTGCCAGTATAAAAATGATTGAAATTGTTATTAATAAAAGATTTGATATCATTTACCCATTTACAGCTTTAGAATACTTTTTTTGTCAATTTTTGAGAACACCCACATTTAATCTAAAACCCACGAGTTTTTTCAGGTGGGGAAAATCATGTCAACCGTGATTGTGTTTGTTGTCAACTGGAGCTGTGTTATTGCTTGAACTTGATCTTCATCTTCAAGAACTGCGTCGTCCGCAATCATTGCTATATTTTCATACATTTGTGGAACATCATGCATATAGATATTGAACGAAATAGGTCCAAGAACACTGCCTTGTAGCACACCATCTTGAACTTGTTTGGTCTCGAAAGGCAGTTGTGAACTTTTATAGAAAACGGATGGTTATCAAGAAAACACGGCAGCTTTAAGATATTCGCAAATTTTGAGGTGGACGATTTTGTATTTGAGTCTTTGAAGTTGATGACAAGTAAAATGACTGCGTCGGAAGTCGAATTGGAATGCTGGTACGACACCCTGGTCAGTGATTGAAAGAAATAGTGGTGTGTAATTTACTTACTTACTTACTTATTCCTAGGCCTTTGTACCTTTGGGTGTAAGGCTGGTGGGGTTGAGTCCTGTATGCTTTCCTCCATTCTTTTCTGTCCTGTAGTAGGTTTCGGATTCCATCCCAGGCCATTCCTCTCTTCTCCACTTCTTCTTTTATTCTATCTAGCCATCTCGTTCTCGGTCTTCCCCTCTTATTTTTTCCTGGCACTCGCGTTTCGAACACTATTTTCGTAAGTCTATCGTCCCGCATTCGACTCACATGACCGAACCATCTGAGTTGACCTTCCACAATTTTCTCGTTAATGGGTTTTATTTGTAAGTTTTGCCTAAAAGTTTCATTTCTAATTTTATCCCTCCTGGTTTTGTTTTCTATTTTTCTTAAAAACCTCATTTCCATTGCATTTACTCGAGATTTTTGTCCTTCTGTTAATGTCCATGTTTCACTACTGTATATTATTGTTGGCCTAACCACTTTCTTTACAACTTCAGTTTTTATGTTCTTTGGCACTTCTCTTTTTCCTAGAAATGTTGACTTCAACATATTAAATATTGTACCCGCTTTTCCCATTCTTTCGTTTATTTCCCTGTCCAATTTCCCATTTTCTTCTATTACTGCGCCTAAATATTTGAAGTGATCTACTTGTTCAATTTGTTTTCCATTATGGCTTATTTTGTGTGTTTTCTGTATGTTAGAGATTATCATTGTTTTAGTTTTTTCGTTGTTGATTTTCATATTTATCTTTGCCAGTTCTTCCTGAAGTACTGTAAGGTTGTGTTGTAGGTTCTCCTCTGTATCTGCTATTATGGCCATGTCGTCTGCAAACATCAATTCTGTCATCTGTGTTCGTTTCATTTGCCGGTACCCCAATGTTAATTTCTTCATCTTTTTCTTTGCTTTCTTTACTGCCTCATCTAATACCGTTGTAAATAGTAGTGGGCTTAGCACGCATCCCTGTTTGACGCCTTGTCTCGTTTCGAATTCCTTAGATTCTTCGTTATTTGTTCTGACTATGTTCGTATTTCCTTTGTACATGTCTTTTATTACTTCAATAATGTTCTTGCTCACCCCTCTTTTCTGTAGCACCTCCCATATGTCTTCTCTTCGTATCCTGTCAAAAGCTTTTTCCATATCTATAAAACATATGTGCATCTCTTTACCCTTATTAATTAATTTTTCACTTGCTTGTCGTATTATAAATATGAGATCTTGTGTGCTTCTGTTCTTCCTAAATCCGCATTGCGTATCTTCTAAAGTTGTCTCAATTTTATTTCTCACTCTTTTTTCTATTATTCTTGCGAATACTTTTCCGGGGACACTTGAGAGTGTTATTCCTCTGTAATTGCTGCAGTTTCTTTTATCACCCTTCTTATATATCGGTAAAATAATATCCGTTTTCCATTGTTTAGGGATTTTTCCGTTTTTCAATACATCGTTCATTATTTCTCTTAGTTTATTTTTTCCTTCTCTTGTCATGTATTTTATCATTTCCGGTGTGATATTGTCTTTGCCGGGTGCTTTACCTAGTTTTATCATTTTTATTGCCTCTTCTATTTCCTCTTCTGTTATGTCTTCTATTTCTTGTTCATCATTTTCTTTCTCTTCTTCCTCTTCTTCTGGGATTTGGACTTCCGTGTTTGTTAGTTCTTCGAAGTACTCTCTCCATCTATCCATTATTTTTTCTTCATTAGTTATTATTTTCCCATCTTTGTCTTTTATATTTGGCATATTATATTCCTTTTTCCTTCTCAGTTGTTTTAGTGTACCGTAAAATAGTTTTTGGTTCTCTCTATAGTTTTCTGTCATTTTATGTCCAAACTTCTCCCAAGATTTCATTTTAGCCTCTTTAATTGCCGTTTTGACATCTTTTCTTGCTTCTTTGTATGCCTCGTACTCTACATCTCTCTTGTTTATTAAGTATTTTTTCCACTTATCTTTTTTATTCTTTATTTTTGAGCGTATTTCATCTGTCCACCATTCGGTTTTTCTCATATTTCTGTTTGTTATTTTTGTTTTACCGCAACTCTCTTCTGCTGCACTCAGAATGCTGCTCTTGAGGTGTTCCCATTTCTCCTCAATGTTTGTGCTTTTCCTCTTTTCTTTTAGTTTGTCTTCTAGTATCTTTTGATATTTTTCTTTATACTCTTCCTCTCTGAGTTTAAAACTTTTTATTTTTTCATTTACTTTCCTTCTTCTTTTATCTATTTTATTTTCTTGTGTCCTTTTCATTTTCATTATTAACAGGTAATGATCGCTTCCTATCTCTGTTTCTCTTTTTACCTTTACATCTTTTACTCCTTTCCATTTGTTTTTACTCACTAGAAAATAGTCTATGATTGATTTCTCATTCCTACTCTCACATACTCTCGTATATTTATGTATATTTTTGTGTTTAAATCTGGTGTTTGTTATAATTAAGTTGTTTTCAATGCAGACTTCTATTATTTTTTTCCCATTGCTATTTAAAGTCTTTTCTCCTTCTTTACCCATATACTCTTCTATCCCTCTATTTTCATTTCCAACTCGACCATTTAAATCTCCCATTATTAATATATTTTCTTCTCCATTATCTATCTGCTTTTGCAATTCGCTAAAGAATTTGTCCTTTTCTTCTTTTCTTGCGTCCTCATTTTCCCCGTATGCTATTATTACTGTCCATATTTCTTCGTCCACCAATTTTATTTTGATTGTTAATAGGCGTTCGTTTACGTATTCTTCTTGTACCACATCTTTTAGTCTGTTAGGTGCCATTATTACTGCAACTCCTTCCTTGGCTCTTTCTTTTTCATTTATTCCAGTCCAAAATATCCAGTATCCTTTGTGAATTTTCTTAACCCCATTTCCTTTCTTTTTTGTTTCGGTAATTCCGAGTATTTCTATGTTTTGCTGTATCATTTCTTCTACTAGCTCTTCTTCTTTTCCATTAATACTTTTGACATTCCATGTCCCTATTTTTATTTCGTTTAGTTCTTTTCGTTTTCCTTCGCTTTTTATTTCCTTCTCTTTCATTCTATTTGTTTTCTTATGTATACCTAATCTACTTTTTCCTTTGTTTTCATCTCGATTGCATTGCCTTTTTCCTTTGCGGTTGTCTTCATCTTTTAGCTCATTTTCGTTTTCTCTATTTGTTAATCGTTTTTTGAATTCTGCTCTGAATATTTATTTCTCTTCGCCCTTTCCATATCTTCCTCTTTTCCGTTTTTATTTTCGTTCATTGGTGATCTTTGATTTACCGTTCTTCCTTTTTTCCGTTTTTCTTCGTTCTTGTTTTCGCCGTTTTCTAGTTTTTCATCAGTTTGGTTTTCATGTTGTTCTATAGTATAGCTATTCCCATTAATTATTAGTTTGTTTTGTTTTAGAATTGCTTTGTGCCCTTTTGATCTAGCTTCCTTCATGTATGGGATTAGTCGTTTCCTTTGTTCTTGCACTTGTTTGCTGTAGTCTTCTGAAATCCAAATGTCTTGACCTTTTAGCTTTTTCGCGGCTTTTACCACTTCCATTTTTTTATTCCATGATGAAAATTCTATTAGAATTGGTCTTTGTGTATTTCTATTATTATCCCTCATTTTTCCTATTCTTCTTACTTCCTTCGTGTCGGTTTCCATATTTATTTCGACGCCAATTTTGTTTAGCGTTTTTCTAATATTTTCTTTAACCCCTAAATCTGATTCCATTTCCATTTCTTTAATTCCTTGTACAATAATTTTGTTCTTCCGTATTTCTTTCTCCATAATCTCCATTCTCTTTTCTAATTCCGTGTTTTGCTTTTTCAAGCTTTCATTTTCCCTTTTTATTTTGTCATTTTCCATTTTTATTTTCTCTATTTCAACAAGGTATAAGTCTATCTTAGTCTCAATTCGTTCGTTTCGCGTCTCCATTTTTTCGAGCTTGTTTTGTATGCTCTCTAGTAATTCTTCCATATTTACGATTCCTTCGTTTGTGACACCGTCCTAGTTGTTTATATTTTTGTGCATTCGCGCGATAGCGCCGGTTATCTTGCAGCTGTTTATGTGCACTATTGACTACAATAATTTTATTTACTTACTCGGTATACTCCTGTCTATTGAATCCTGTTTGCTCTTTTTACTTATATTTTCATTTAAATTAATCACTAATCACTATATTATTTCACTAATATTTGTTTTGGTTATGATTGCGTTTTTGGTTTAGTTTTATTTACTCGCGCCGTGTTTTGCGTGATAACACTCGGTCTACGAAATTATTTATCGCCGCTCGCACGTCGCACATCCGTTCACTTTAGCACTCCAAACTCAACTCTCGGTGTGTAATTTACAAAATTGTTTTTACATTTTCTGGCTCATGAAACAGTAGCACATGCATATATTTCCAATTTACCGAAATATATTTATATATAAAAATATTTGAGAGGTAAGTGCTTTAGGATCAAATTGCATACCCGATCAGAACCAGGCGATTTATTTGTTGGAAGGGTTTTGATTATGTGAGAGATTTCATTCGGACTACACGTTTTTTTTATTGCTTTTTTGCAGTCATTGTCGAATCACTTTTGTTTTCCTCTGTGTGTTGGCATATTTTTTCTTTTATAATTCAGAAAGTGTAACATGTTTTATCAGGTTAAGAACAGCTGAGACGATTTTATTAATAATATCAGTTTTCTTGAGTCTGTGGTTGTTTGATCACTAGGATTGGGTATGGTAGAAGATTGTGATGATTTATTGCGATAATTTTGAATTTGACAAATATCAAGATAGTATTTGCAACCTCTGAAGTTTGTTGGATGGCCTTTGCCACAGTTGATACATTGTAGGCATCCACTTTTTTTATGGCAATTCTGATACAAGTAGTCTAAGCATTTGTCACATCGTGGGAGAAGGGGACAATAATTTTTAGTATGTGCATAGCGCTGGCATCTGTGACATTCAGAAGTATTGTGTGAATGTCGACGTATTTTGCAATGACCACTGAATGTTGCAATTTGTTGTTTTTATATATTTCGAATACTTGTATTGGCTTTGAACTTTACTGCACACACTGGTATTGGCAGTTTACCTTTATTATAAAGTCTGGCTAGCTTAATTATTAGGAGGTTGTATTTATTTGTAGATCTTTAGTAACTTCTTTATGATTCAGAATCTATTAAGAAAATGGGGTGGGATTTTTTGTTTTATTTCCGATTGCATTTCTTCATGGGCCGGTGTGATTGGATCGCTGGATTCAGGTTGACTTAGTGGATAAAAACGATTTTCTTCTAATAGGGTTTTAGGCGTCTATTGATATTTTTCTGTATCTAGTTGATGTGTGGTGACAGGTGATCTGAGTTTAGTTTTACGTTTACCATTTGGAATGGTTCCCAGAGGCCAACACTGTGTTTCAGGTGTAATTATAAAAATAATTTAGCACTTTTATTGAAATTAAAGTAAAGGTTGAACCCGCAGCACTTCGATACAGAAACAGCAATAGGAGAGCACGATATTTTGACTGTACCGTCTGAATGCTAGAACTTGATTCATATAAATTTTTGTTATCGTGTGTGTTAATAAGTGCATATTTGTTCTGGTGGTTTCAAAAAAGAGAGAGCAATTTATGTATGACTAGTAATAATAACTATGCAGTATTAATTCATAATTAGAGATTAAACATATTATTTACGTACTACAGTTTTGTATTTGATCATTTACAATTAGATTTCATATAATTGTGGATTATGTGCATTATTGGCAGCCTTTTTATATCTTATGTTATAGTTCAAACAATTGAAGTAGAAACATAAATAATATTTATTAACATATGTATGTTTATGTAAGAAAACTTCGAAAAACAATAAATGTGTATTGTGCCATTCCATTGTTGCCAATTTTTCTAATGCGATTGCTGTATCTTGCTAACCTTATTTTTAGTGACCCAGAAAAATTAGAAATCAAATGCTTTGCTGTGCTTAGATGTAATTAGTGACGGGAGTCGAGAATATTATTAAAAGAATATTCTCGAGAATGAGAATATTCTCGAGAATATACGGAGGCAGAAAAATCTCTTGTAATAAAATATTGGAAGCAAAAGAATATTCTCAAATATTACAAGGTAAGTGAGTGAGTGGGCACAGAGAATTGCTTAGCACAACTGTGGCTATCAGGGGAATCCCAGTGTTTCTATCTGTAGAGTGTTTGGTTGTTGACCTGCTGATTTACGATCACATTGTATGGGAATCCCAGTCACTCTGTTTTGTTCATGCATTCCTTGTGCTATGAGTTGGTGTTTCTACTGATTAGTGTATTAACAATAATGCCTAAATTAGCATTATTTTGGAGATTTATATGTCAAATTGCTGATATCAGTCATTATTAATTATTCATGATTTTTGTTTGAATAATAAAAATTATATTGTCGCAAAATATTCTTTAATACTTAATTACAAATTTAGTTTAAGGTTTCACTAATTGTCTTAGTTTCATTAGTAATAAAATACAAACATATTTAAAATTGTTAAATTACATAGTTTAGGAAAGGTTTGAGTTGCATATTACGACAAGTTAATTGTTTTTAATTATTAACAAAACAGTTAAAGGATTATTTTCATAGCCTATAATTAATATAAGACTTGGCAGGTTTAAACATTCTTGAGGCAGGAATGCGAAAGAATAATTCTTAAGAATATATTAAGAATATTCTCCGTAACATTTTTGAGAATAAACTCAAGAATATTCTGGAGAATCTTCTTGGTAACATTTAAGACGTATTCAAAAGAAGTAAATTAACTTCCAGATCACCAAACAAGAAAATAAATAAATTAAAATACGACGAGAAACGTACAACAGATCAAGAAATGGAGGCGACTATAGAGAAGGCGATGGAAAAGTGGATGAAAGTAATAAAGACGGAGATAAAAACGGGAAATGAGAAAATCCAAAACAAAATCTTCGTAGAATTTGAGAAGAATAACGCTGAAATACGAAATCTATAAGAGGAAATAAACAAAATGCAAGAAAAATGGAAAGAAGAGCGATTACACTTAGAAACTAGAATCGGAGATTTGGAACATAAACTGGAATTACAAGAGAAAGAAAAACGAAAAAACAACTTAGTAATAACGGGCATCCAAATGGATACAAAGGATAAAGAAGTAATAAAAGAGGGCGCTACACTCTTTATAAAAGAGAAACTAGGAATCGATATAGAGACAACTGATGCTTATATAATAAATAAAGATAAATGTGTAGTAACGGTAAAGAATTGGGAGGATAAGCAAAAGATTTTTAAAAACTTATTTAAACTGAAAAATGAGAAAATTTATGTAAATAGTGATTTGACAGTGCACGAAAGGAAGATACAGAAAGAAATTAGAGAGATGGCAAAGGAAGAGGAACAAAAGGGCAATAAAGTGAAGATTGGACACCAAAAGATGTGGATAAACGGAAAATTGTATAAATGGAATAGGAAAGAAGAAAATATTAAACAATGTGATGAGCAGGTTAAGAACCCAAAAAACGAATGAAAGGCATACAAGACGGAAATAAAAAGGAGACGGAATTGGCGACGATAACGGACTGGAAATTAGGAATTGTATATAAAAAGAAAACAATACAGAATAGCAATAAGGACGGAACGAAAAAGAAAACGGACGAGGCAGAGATAATGGCATATGATAAGAAAAATAAAGGTAGAAAAAGGAATAAAAATAAGGAAAAGATAACAAAAATAGGTCAATGGAATGTAAAAACCCTCTATCAAGCAACAAAATTAAAGCAAGTAATCAAGGAAATGAAAAAGTATAATATCGACATATTAGGAATTAGCGAGGCAAGGTGGAAACATAGTGGAGAAGCAGTCGATAATGGATACAGCTTTCTTTACTCAGGGTTAACAGAAAAAGAGGATATACATGAATACGGTGTGGGCATAATATTAAGCAAAAAATTTAGAGAAACATTAATAGACTGGAAAGCGGTCTCGGAAAGAATTTTAACAATTAGACTCAGAGCTGAAAATAGAAACGTCACAATAATGCAATGCTATGCCCCAACGGAAGTGTCTGACTATGAAAAGAAGGAGTGCTTTTATAACATGCTTAACAAAACTATTATGAACTCGAATAGGGAAGATGTAGTAATAATGATGGGCGACTTTAATGCAAGAGTGGGCAATAACAATGACAACATAGAGCAGATTATCGGGAAACATGGACTAGAAGATAGAAATGAAAACGGCGAACTATTAATTGAGGTATGTGGCCTGCATGATATGCAAATAGGGGGAACGTTATTTGCACACAAAGACTGTCACAAAGTCACATGTACATCTCCAGATCTTAGAACAGAGAGCCAAATAGACCATATTTGCATAAGTAGAAAATGGAGAACACTTTTAGACGTTCGGAATAAAAGAGGGGCAGATGCTGATACAGACCATCACCTAATAATAGCAAAACTACGTTTCAGTTTTAAAAAGGGTATAACAACAAATCCAAAGTTCAGAAACAGGCAATACAATATCGAAAAAGCATATAAAAACACAGCAATTAAACAAAATTTCATAACAATTATAACGGAAGACACAGAAAAAATCAATTATAACAGCTCAATAGAAGAAATATGGCAAGAGTGTAAGAATACGCTTGATAAAGCAGCTAATAAAGCAATAGGAACCAAATTAAAACAACGGAGCGAATGGATCAGTCAAACGACCTGGGACAAAATTAAAAAAAGGAAATCACTGAAACAAAGAGGACTGCAGTCGAACAATGAAGAAGTGAAGAAAGAAATACAACGACAATATCGAATAGCGAGTAAGGAAGTGAGGAATAGCATTAAAAAAGATAAAACAAACAATATAGAAAAACTAGCTGAAAAAGCACAGGTAGCAGCAAATATTGGAAATAGTAAGGTATTATACAAGATAATAAATAAAATAGCGGGCAAAAAGGGAAACAGAATAGAGGTACCAACAAAGAACAAAGACGGAGAAATACTAACTTCAACAGAAGAACAATTACAAAGGTGGAAGGAACATTTCGAAGAAGTTATGAATGTTAAAAGTGATACGATACAAATACCAGAAATTGTCGAGAGAGAGGAACTACAAATAAACCAAAACAGTCCAACAAGAGAAGAATTGGGCATAGCCATACAACAGATGAAGAATGGGAAGGCCCCGGGTGTAGATCAGATCACGGCCGATATACTGAAATTAGACATCACATCCTCGATAAACTTGCTACATCCATTAATAGAAAAAGTTTGGACTGAAGAAAACTTCCCAAAAGATTGGAGAGAAGGTACTATAATTAAGATCCCAAAAAAGGGAGACCTACAGAAGTGTGACAACTGGCGTGGGATTAGTCTGCTAAGCGTAGTTAACAAGATTTTCTACAAAATAATTCTAAATAGAATAATAGACGTGTTAGACGCAGACCTACGTAAAGAACAAAGTGGATTCCGAAAAGGGAGATCGTGTATTGACAATATCAATACCTTAAGAATTATCGCAGAACAATCTATGGAATATAAATCGCCACTGCATATTCTATTCATAGATTATGAAAAAGCATTCGATTTAATACATCGAGAATGCATCTGGGTCGCATTAAAAAATAGAGGATTGCCAGACAAATTGATACGTCTAATAAGAGCAGGATATACAGAATATAAATGCAGAGTTTTGCATAAAGGAAAACTGTCCGAACCTTTCCCAGCAGAGACCGGTGTGCGTCAAGGATGCATTTTATCCCCTCTGTTATTCATTATCATAATGGATGAAATTATGGAAAACACATGCAAAAACAAAAAGAGGGGGATTACTTGGAATTTGACTAACACCTTGGAAGACTTAGAATATGCAGATGATGTGTGCCTAATATCGCATAACCTACAACAAATGAGTGAAAAACTACGTGATCTACAAGCTGAATCTAGTAAGAAAGGCCTAAAAATAAACAAAGTTAAAACAAAATTAATGAGTGTAAATACGCAAACTAATCATAATCTGCTCTACGAAGGGGAAGTCATACAAAAAGTTGACAGCTTTACATATTTAGGAAGTATATTGGCATGTGAAGGTGGATCTATACAAGATATTGAACAACGACTAAATAAGGCAAGGGGAGCATTCTGTAATATGAACAAGATCTGGCGAGCAAGTAACATTAACATAAATACAAAATTAAGAGTGTTCAATGCAACGGTGATACCAGTAATGTTGTATGGTTCCGAATCGTGGTGTGTTACGAGTGCAATAAAAAAGAAACTTCAAACTTTTGTGAATAGGTGTCTAAGGAACATACTTAAAATTTGGTGGCCTGAGACAATAACGAATGAGGAATTGAAGATAAGAACAAAACAACAAAACATAAACGAGCAAATAAGATGTAGAAAATATGGATGGCTAGGGCATGCACTACGGAAAAGTAAAGAAGAACCGAGCAAAGCAGTACTTGAATGGAATCCACAGGGCTCGAGGAAGAAGGGTCGACCGAGGATAACTTGGCGCAGGACAGTAAAGGAAGAAACGGACATGACAATCGCAGAATTGAACAGATTAGCAAGAGATAGACGAAGATGGCAGGAGTTCATCAACACCCTATGTCCCCAAGGGGAATAATGGGACTTATTATTATTATTATTATTATTCCTAATTCAGTACGTAAAGCATGCTTAGAGCCATGTTTTTGATAACGGTGATAAAACTTATATTAAATTTAGATTTTAGTTTATTGGCATACATGGTTAACGTCAGCGTACAAACAATTTCCAGAATATTTTATACCACATTGAATATTATGTATCATCGAATGAAAAATTTTATTATTTGTCCTGAACGAGATCAGCTGATTAAATCAATGCCAGAATGCTTTAAGGTAGCATTTGGCAACAAGAGTTCAGTAATAATCGATTGTTTTGAGTGGAAAAATCAAGTAGCCTTGAAGTACAATGTACTACATGGTCTACGTACAAAAACATAATACGGTAAAGGTACTAATAGGCATCACTCCTCCTGGATCAATATCATTTGTATCACATGGATATGGTGGCAGAATAAGCGATAAATGTCTAACAGAGGATTGTGGGATTTTAAACAATCTCTTGCCAGAAGATTTTGTATTGGCAGATCGTGGCTTTTTAATAAAAGACTCCGTAGGACTACATATGGCCACAGTGATTACGCCTGCTTTTCTAAAAGGGAAACGGCAGCTCGATATAGAATCAACCAGGAATATAGCAAGCGTGAGGTAGTGCAAGTATATTGTTACAATAATTATCTTAATTATATCTTTTTTTCAGAATACACGTCAAACGCGTTATTGGAGTCCTTCCTCAAAAAAATACAGTTCTTCACGAAACGATGCCTATGTTCCTGGAAAAAAGAAAACTGATGATGTTGCTGTGGTAGATCAGATATTAACAGTTTCTTGTGCACTCGTAAATTTATGCCCTCCTATAATTGTATAATTATGAAATAAATTGTATTAACAAATTTAATCTAATTATTTTTACTTTAATAATAGTAATAATATTTACAAAATTATTAAAATTAGTTAATTAAGGATCTAACGTTAATACTATCCACCACCATTTATTATATAATGTAAAATTATTTGATTCTCTTTTTTTGCATGTGGCCAATTAATAAAAAGCAAAATTACAATATCACATAGCAAAAATTATTAAATAGTACCTATACCATACGAAACATAAGGATATTTCGAAACTATGTAAGCTACATTAACAATCAATAAAGGTACACATGCTGTCTACACAACATAAAAGAATAATTAAGTATGAAAAATAATTTTTCTGTTGACCGCTTCTTAATTTCAATATTAATGAATTATTATTTTGAGGTTTTGATATTTTGCATGGAGGTTAGTTGTATTAATCAAATTTTTCACCACAAAAAAAGATTTTGCGGTCAACGAAAAAATTTTGTGTAATTGCAGGCATGCTGAATGGTACCATTTTATTCTACATTTTATGTCATAACATTTTATCATTTGTTTGCCGTCGTCTGTTTTCCTACAGTGACACCATAGCTGCAATCCATAATTAAAATAGGTACATAACATTGTAACATATAATTCACAAAAATACAAACTTTTTCATCATATGTGCCTATTACGATGTTATTGGAAATTGAACCAACACCTATAGCTCGCATGTCCATGGGGATGTCGTCTGAACTTGGACCAGCACTCGTAGATGGCATATCCATGGCGATGTCACTACAACTTGAATCCAAACCAGTGGTCATAGATGGCAGAACTAATGTTAGAATCTAGTAATTTCCAAGTTTTGTATTGGTAACACTTTTGACATCTATCATATTGACATTAAATCGTTAACCTTATTTAAGCTAAATGACTTAATAAATCGAAGGCGTACTCAACATTGTGGTATGGCGCATTTCAAAACAGAATTAACAACACACACAAAAATAGAGACAATAGTAATAACAAAATAACAGAATTAACAAAATCAACAGCAATTTTCACACTTTGACTTGCACAATATCGCAAGATAGTACAGTTACATTAGACGGACAACCGCAGCATCTGCCAAAAAAATCCAAGTGAGCTGAAATTTTGCATACACCTTTATTTTGACATTACAAATAATGTCTCAAAAGTCCCCATCGATATCGCGCTTGCGTTTTGAGTTATTCAAGGTCAAAAGTCACAGAAATAAGTTTTTCGCAAATATCTCGCTTTCTATGGGTCGTATGACTTTTTTAGTTATTACAAAAAATGAAGGCTAGGAAATTCTCTACAAAAAAGATTATATAACTTTTTTACATACAACTAACCATTCAGTAAATAACACACTATTAAGTTTTGCAGACGGGTTTTACTTCTTTTTACGATAAAGAAAGTATTGGATTCACCCCAAAAATTCGGAAATTGGGTTTTCAACAGATCTTCACGTTTTAGAGTCCCCTGAACCCAAAAAACATGTTTTTGCTCATTGGTCTGTGTGTCCGTCCGTCGGTCTGTCTGTGAACAGGATAACTCATAAACGAAAAGAGGTATGGCGTTGAAACTTCATATATAAGTTTTTTGTACTATCTAAATGCGACAGCAAGCTTCTGAAGAAAATCGCATAACCGGTGTGTATTGATGTGAGATAAGTGATTTTTCAGTTGAATACCTCTAAAATTCAACTTGAAAATCACTCATCTCAATCAATCCACATTAAAAATGTAAAGTTTGAAAAAACTCGTTGGAGCCGTTTTTGAAACACAAGGGTAAACATCATACTTCCGGTTATGCGATTTTCTTCAAAAGATAGCTGTCGCATTTAGATAGTACACAAAACTTATATATGAAGTTTCAACGCCATACCTTTTTTCATTTTTGAGATATTCTGTTCGCAGACAGACAGACACACAGACAGACAGACCAATGAACAAAAACACGTTTTTTGGGTTCAGGGGACTCTGAAACGTGGAGATCTGTTGAAAACTCAATTTCCGAATTTTTGGGGTGAATGCAATACTTCCTTTATCGTAAAAGGAAGTAAAACCCGTCTGCAAAACTTAACAGTGTGTTATTTACTGAATGGTTAGTTGTACGTAAAGCACCTGTATAATCTTTTTTGTAGAGAATTTCCTAGCCTTCATTTTTTGTAATAACTAAAAAAGTCATACGACCCATAGAAAGCGAGATATTTGCGAATAACTTATTTCTGTGACCTTTGACGTTGAATAACTCAAATCGCAAGCGCCATATCGATGGGGACTTTTGAGACATTATTTGTAATGTCAAAGTGGTATGCAAAATCTCAGCTCACTTGGATTTTTTCGACAGGCCGATCCTACTGTAGCTGGCCTAAGAGATTTTTGTAGGTATAGATTATAGTACAAAACGCCACCATAACGATGCAATAAGCGTACAATTGTGGGTTGAAGATACGAAAAGTCTATGTGACGAGTGTCCAGTATTGTTATAACGGATGCCCATAAATATCTGAAATCTCGGTAGCCATGGAATTAGCTACTTATAAATGTAGGGATAGTATTATATTTCAATTACAATAAGTATTGGTATAAAATGCAATAAGAGGAGGAGAATGTGCCCCGGATTCTGCGGTTTAGCCTACGACTCGATTATAAAAATCTCCTGTTCTAACTCCATTACTTATTGCAATCTGTAATAATTTTTGACAGATAGGAATTTTAGTTGTGATGACATTAATGACATTTAGTTTAGTTGTATTCATCGCTTTAATAAAGCGGTGTTGATTCCAAAGGTAATGTGATATCAGGTATTTTAGGCCACCCGGTATAAAGAACAAGGTGTTGAAAGTGATTTAGGGCTTCTTGATATCAACGATTTTGCTTTGATAATAATGACGTCTTTTCAAATTCAACAGTTGCTACAATTTGGTTACAACAAAATAGAAGCAAATTAAAGACCTATCAAAATTTAATAAACCAACAATTGTTGAAGAAAAAAATATAATGGATGGCCTTTTGAATAAAACCAACACCTTGTTCTTTATATAACAATACTGGATACTCATCACCTAGATTTTTCATATCTTCAACCCACAATTTTAAACTTATTGCATCGTTACATACATACATACATACATAATCCGTCCTCTTGTACCCTAGGGTGTCGAGGTGTCTTCTCCTTCTGTTGTTTCGTTTACCTTCCTCCCGTTTAAAAATTTTTTCCATTTCTTCCGATTTTTTGCCTTTTCTTTGGCTGCGTTCCAATTTTCTCCTGCCTCTTTCAGGATCGCTTCAACCGAGCTGTTCCAAGTTCTTTTTGGCCTTCCCCTTCGATTCTTTCCTATTGGTCTTGCTTCCCATATCTTCTTTGCTTGTCTCTCTTCTCCCATTCTTACTAGATGTCCGAACCACATCAGTTTCTTGTCTTTGAGAGTTTCTTCTACTGATTTCACCCCTAGTTCCTTCCTTATATCCACATTCCTTCTCCTTTCTATCCTTCTTACCCCTAGCACTCTTCTAAGGAATTTCATTTCGGCTGCTTGCAATCTTCCTTGTTGTCTATCAGTTAAAATCCAGTTTTCTCCTCCATAAAGTAGTACAGGCAGGTACATGGATTTATATATTGACATCTTTGTGTTCTTAGTTATCTCCTTGTGGTTGAGGAATTTATTCTGTAGTGAGTAATAGATTCTATTAGCCGACTGGATTCTTTTATTTAATTCGTCTTCTATGTTCCCTTCGCTGTTTACTATGCTTCCCAAGTATTTGTACGTTTCCACTTGCTCTATGCTTTCTCCTTCGATTGTAACTCTAACCTGTGTTTTGTTTTTGCTGATTACCATAGTATTTGTTTTTTCTACGTTCAATTGAAGCTTTTGTGTCATCAGTACTTCCGTCCATATTTTTAAGTTCTTCTCCAGATTTTTCCCCGAGTTGGCCAACAGCACAATATCATCTGCAAAGGCACAGGTCTCCAGGTATACAGGTTGGAGATTCTTGTATCCCACTACAAATTTCTCCATCCTCGTTTGGCACTCTTTAATTGCATCATCCATCGCACATATGAATAATAATGGGCTAAGGACGCTCCCTTGTCTAACCCCCTCTGTTGTGGAGAACTTCCTCGATAGCCTGTTGCATGTTCTTACTTGGTTGACAGTCTCTTCATAAATACTTTTTATTGCTCCTATTAGGTGTTCGTTTACTCTTTTGTTTCTTAAGCTCTCCCATATTTTGTTCCTGCTGACTGTGTCAAAGGCTTTTTTCATATCGATGAAGCAGGCATATATTTCCTTGTCTTTCGCTAGTTTCTTCTCGATTGCTTGTTGTAGTGTGAAAGTATGGTCTTGTACACTGTGTCCTGGCCTGAAGCCACTCTGAACATCCTCTAGCTGGTCTTCGACTACTCTCCTCAGTTTATTTTCCAGGATTCTTTCATATGCCTTTAACGCCATGCATAATAAAGTGATTCCTCTATAATTTGAGCATTCATTAGTATCTCCTTTCTTATAAATGGGTAAGATGACCCCGATCTTCCATTCATCTGGAATCACTTTCTGACTCCAACATAAATTTAAGATGGTAAGAAATTCTTCTTTGGCCTTTTCTCCCATGTATTTTAATAGTTCGGGTCCTACCTCATCTACTCCTGGTGCTTTTGCGGTCTTCATTCTCTCTAGTGCCTCGTTTAGTTCCGTTGTATTGATACCGTCTTCTGTGGGCATACTTTCTCTTTCCCTCTCCTTGGCGTTCTCTTCCCCTGTTACCTCACTGTTTTCCTCTGGATTTAGAAGTTCTTCGAAGTATTCTTTCCACCTGTTAATGATCATATCTTCTTCTATCAGTACCTCCCCTTTATTGTTTTTAACTTGCTTTAATTTGTATTCTGGCTTATTCTTGAAATTCTTAATTACTCTGTAGAACATTTTCTGGTTTTCTTTACTATTTCTTTCCATCAGTCTTCCAAATTCTTCCCACGATTCTTGTTTAGCCTCCAGTACTAGTTTCTTTACCAGCCTCCTCTGTCTCTTGTAGTCTTCGTAGTTCGCTACGGTTTTGTTTTGTATGTATCTTTTCCAGAGTTTCTTCTTCTCTCTTGTTTCTCTTTGGACCTCTTCATTCCACCACGCCGTTCTCTTCTTACCGGTACCTACTCTGGTGTGTCCGCATATCTTGCTTGCTACTTTTAGTATCGATCCTTTTAGATTTTCCCATCTTTCATTTACATTTTTACTATCGCTCTGCCCCTTTTTGGTTATTTCTTCTGTTAGGGCCTTTTGGTACTCCTCCCTTACTTCTATCAATCTTAGCTTGTGGGTTTTGATCTTCTCTTTTTTTATGTATTTCGTTTTTGTCTCGTTGCTCTTTGGTGTGCCCCTCTTTTTCATTACTGCTTCCAGTAGGTAGTGGTCGCTACCTATTTCGTAGCCCCTTTTGATTCTCGCATCTTTCACTTCCCTTCTATTTTCACGTTCTACAATTATGTAATCTACTACTGATCTTTCACCCCTGCTAGCCATTTCTCTTGTATACTTGTGTATCTCCCTATGGTCGTAATGGGTATTCGATATTACTAGGTTGTTATCTAAACAAAATTCAAGCAGCTTTTTCCCATTTTTGTTCAATTTTTCCTCGCCACTTTTTCCTATTACGCCTCCCCATTTTCCCGCTTCTCTACCTACTCTAGCGTTAAGGTCTCCTGCTATTATCAGTTTTCCCTTTTTTCTTTCACTGGTTTCCTGTAATCTTTCCCAGAAACTATCCTTTTCTGTCTGATTTTCATCCTCATTTGGCCCGTATGCCACTATCACTGTTATAATTTCTTCGCCATTTCCTACTTCCACCATTAATATCCTTTCATTGATGTATTCCCATTTCCTTATCTCCGTTACTTTGTTTTTGTTTATTAGGCATGCCACTCCCGCTCTTGCCCTTTGTTTTTCTTCTACTCCTCCATATATCAGTAAATGCCCGTTTTCTACTAAGTTGCTACCTGTACCTTTCTTTTTAGTCTCAGTTATTGCCAATATTTCTATTTTAGACTTTTCGAAATTCTCTATTAATTCGTGTTCCTTCCCGTTTAGTCCTCTCACATTCCATGTTCCAATTTTCCATGTA
Source organism: Agriotes lineatus (assembly GCA_940337035.1). NCBI lineage: Eukaryota > Metazoa > Arthropoda > Insecta > Coleoptera > Elateridae > Agriotes > Agriotes lineatus. The sequence continues at coordinate 190,439 of CALNHX010000808.1, forward strand.
TTTTTATTTTGTTTGGTTTTCCCCTTTACTTGCATTTTATCACTTTTACTTGTCATATCCGTTATCTTTGCCATGTTCGTCTTCGTATTTGTTTTATCGGTAGAGTTGTTTAGTTTTTTGCCTGTTCTACGACATCTTCCAGCCCTTCGTTCCATATATAAGTCGCATCCCCAATTATGATCTTTTTGTACCCAACCTTTGTTTTTATTCCCTCAGCTTTTTTCTCAAATGCGATTTTCCTCAGCTTGTTTTGTATCTGTCTCTCCTTCCAGGTTAGGTCGTTCTCTAGGTAAATGTTAGTTCCCCTTAATTTATTTTTATTTTGCATTATGGCTTGTTTATTCTCCCAGCTGTTCAGCTCTACAATGGTTATCGGTAGTCCTTTTGGGTTTTCAATTGAGCGAATTTTCTTTATTTCTGCTTCTACTTTGATGTTATCCTTGAAGAATTGCTTCACTTCTATTTCTTTCCCACTCTTATTGAATCCTGTTCCTTTTATCACTATATTACATTTTTTCTCGTTCTTTTCAATCATTTCCAGTTTTTGTTCCAGCATTGACACTTTTCCGGTTAATGATTTCTTCTGGTCTGCCCATTCCTTATTATTCTTTAATTCCAACGTCTTTATTTCGCCTCGTAGTGCTTCCTTTTCTCTTTCCCATTCCACTTCCTTCTTTACTAATTCTTCTTTCAAAGCACGTATTTCTTCCCTGTGTCTTTTCATTTCTTCGTTGTTAGCTCTTATTTCATTGTTGTTTGTTTTTAATTCCTCTCTTATGTTTTGCAGTTCGCTCCTGTTCTCTTTCATTTGTTTGCTCATTTCTTCGATTAATTTTCCTAACTTCTCCATTTCTTCTTCCGTATTTGTCTCTTGCTTGTTTTTGTTTCCTTTTGTAGGCGACTTGGGCGTTTTTCTGCTCCTTTTAAGAGTTTCTTCCTCGTGAGTTTTCTCCTCACTATTATCTTGTATTATTGTGTCTCTTTTCCTTTTAAAGAAGTCTTCAACTGAGCTTACACTGGTTTTCCTTTCTTTCACTTTATTTTTATCGTCCATTCGCGCCGCTTTTATTTACGTCGCTATCCCGTTTAATTTGATTTACCGCGCGGTCCGCCACTGCTCAAAAGACGCGCTCTTGGAGATGCTCCAATCCGGCGGCGGCGGTGAATTGTGTGTATTTGCGCGCGCCGGTAGTATCCGCGCCTCTTGGGATTATCGCTCCTATGACATCAGTTGTCGCCCCAACCCGATATGGATATGCTACAACTGCTACGTTTTGATTTGCTTATCACCGCGCGCGACGCTTGACCTCTCCGATAATCGCGCTCGCCGGTTCGACTTTCGCCCGCTGTTAATGCTCAATTTTGTGCTCGCTAACTGCCGTTCTCGTTAATAACTTTGCACTACTTTCTTTCCCGTTTTTCACTTTACACTAGTGTACTTCTATCACTCCAGTTTCCTCGCTTTACGAAACTCCCGAATTAAAATTGCACGGCGATGCCTATATTTCAGGTTTACCGTCGGTGCTAAAACTCGCGTCTATACAGTTCAAAAATGAAAATGAAAAATCTATTGCATCGTTACGGTGGCGTTTTGTACTATAATCTATACGAAAATCTCTTGCGATATTGTGCAAGTCTTTCTTCTATAAAAGTAGGATTTGTTGTGATTCCTCTTTCATCAAGCCAGCATCACGAATATCATTTAATATGTGCTCAAAAGTTACACCTTTGCCTAGAACAGCGTTTCTCAAACTGGGGTCCGCGGACCCCTGGGGGTCCGCAAACGCAATCTAAGGGGTCCGCGAGTTAAGCCCAAATAGATCTATTATTGATCAATAGGTATTCCTATATGGATAATATGTATTTATATAAAACTGACACAGATTTAAAGATTAACTTTTTTGTGCAATTATTTTTGAACCATTTCAGGCATGTTTTTTCAGCCGGTAAAGTTCGACAAACCTCCCCAAATAACTGCACGTGCGCTTACTCGATAACGAAAACATCAGTGGTTAAAATTTGGTTCAATGTTAAAACGTAACGGACTTTTGGTTACGACTGCGATTTGATTACGCGTTATCACAAAAAGCTTTGACGCATCTAATGCCATTTTGTTCGACATATTTATGTGAACGAGCGTCCTATACACTTGTATACATAAAATCAAAATACGGAAATTGCTTAAAAAATGTAGAACCACAACTACGATTAAAACTTTCTACTTTTGAGCCAAACGTTTTTAATCTTATTTCTGTAAAACAACACCATCCTTCGCAATAACAATAGTTATTATTATGTATGATTAACAATTCACATTATATTAATATTATTATTATTGTACGCCTGTATTGATACTACAGATTCTATTAATTTTGTAAGTGTTCTTGTGTTTTTACTAGCCCGACTTTAATAATAAAAATATCGAGCTCTCAAATATTATTTAATTTTAGTACCTATACCTAATGTATCAGCAAAGTAAACTGTTTTCAAGGTCACAGGGGTATATAAGTCATACACTATCTATGGTCGATAAAATTGTATGGGGGTCCTCGAATTTTTGTAAGCAAATAAGGGGTCCGCCGATGCCTGCAGTTTGAGAAACGCTGGCCTAGAACACACAAAAAGTTTACAGAGCGATGACAGTTGTAATATTGTTTCTTACTGCCATCCGCCAGCAATTTAGATGAAGTGTGAAGTACATACGATGAAAAAGTGCGTTCTTCAATTTGGTCTTTCCGTGAAAATAATAAATGTAAACTTTAACCACACTTCCAAACATAAACGGCAAAGATCGGTTACGTCACCGATGGCATCGGCAGCTCGGTACCACTCGGGTCAGAATATGCAGGGTTGCCAGTCTGAATGCATGCCCGTTTAAAAAATGTACTTTTGTAGGAAACGGTTTCAGAATGTACCAGATTCGTAGAATTGTACCAGGTCTGGCAACGCTGCTAATATCAAGACCACGCCCAAAATGGTAACTGCACATAGACCACGCGCATAAATGTTGGACCTTGGGAATTTTCTGCTTTATTATAAGGGTATGATGATGATGGTCATCACTTCGGTAAGAAATCTTATCATACAAGTAGACTGGAGTACGACATTGTATAAAAGAGTATTAATAGCATATACAGACGCTATTTGACACGTTTGAATTGGTTTGAGTATGAAACAAAATGAGAGAAAATTAAAATGTACAAAATAATTCTAATGGTCTTGCAGTGTTTCCTACAGCTTGAAAATTATATAAAAGAGTATTAATAGCATCTACAAACGCTATTTGAACCGTTTCAATTAGTTTGAATATGATACGAAATAAAAGAAAATTAAAATGTACAAAATAATTCTAATGGTCTTGCAGTGTTTCATACAGCTTGAAAATTATATAAAAGAGTATTAATAGCATCTACAAAACCTATTTGACACGTTTGAATTGGTTTGATTATGAAACGAAATGAGAGAAAATTAAAATGTACAAAATAATTCTAATTGTTTTGCAGTGTTTCCTACAGCTTGAAAATTCGATTCGGATTATTTTTATTTATTGTTAGTAGCCTTTTAATGTAAGCCAATCTTTCTTGTTTAATTGCAAAAGAAAGATAATTTCGTATAGCCATGTACAATCGTCTATCACGTTCCAATCCTGATGCACGGTATTTTCTGTAATACTTTTTTTTTAGTTTTATAATATTCTTAATAGTATCAGTGATGTATGGTGCACAGCGTTTCTTTATGCATACCTCTCGTACTGGGGCATGCATGTCGAAAACAAATTTGACAGCTTCAGTAAAGAAAGCGCTCTTTAGGTTTATGTTTTCTACACTAAATGTTCTTCCCCAAGGAATCAAAGATGCATCCTTAGCGAATTCTTGCATATCAAAATGTTTATAGTCGCGATAAATAATTTTTTAAGGTACAGGTTTGTTGATCCTAAATTGAAGAGCAGCAAACACTAATCGATGGTCTGATAAGTTAAGCATATCCAATGATCCAACTTCCGAAACAGTACGATGTTTGTTTATGCAAATAATATCAATCAGCGTGCTTGTGTTTGCAGTGACGAGTGTTGGCTCATTTATGATTTGTATCAGTCCAAACGTTTCCAAGATATTCTTTAAATTTCGTAAATTCCGACTGACTGACAAAAAATCTTGCATCTACCCAACTTTATGCAAATCCAGAGCTGTTCAATATCTAATTTACGAACATAGTCTGTATTTATAATGCTACTAGAACGCGTTGGCCAGCCTACATCTGGCCCTGCCAGCGTAAAGAAACGGTTAACAATAAAAATGCTTGCTTAAGCTGGTAGCCAACCGACGTCCGGCCCTGCCAGCGTTAACAATACAAATGCTTGCTGCGTCGCCACTTGTGCGCGGTCGGCATGTGCACGCGCCAGTGCTTACGGTCTGGACGGCCGGCGACCGGCATCAGCTCTTATAATATAAGATATTTTAGGTAATTTTTGATATAAATGCACAATCTATCTCCTCGTGTCTCCCTATCAGCTCTAACCAAATCGTAATCTTTGAAGTGCACAAATGTAGAAGGGAAGATAGGTGATAACCATGTCTCAGATATAGCAATCACGTCATAGTCCTTATCCAAAATATAATCAGAAAACATATCAAATGACGAGTTAAGAGAGCGAATATTAATGTGACAAAACGAAAAGGTGTTGTAATTTGAAGTAGTTTGATTAAGACGTGTAGAGCGGGTATTAACATTATTTTTTAGTAGTTTAATGGATCAACTTTAATAATCTGAGGAACTCACCTAATATACTTTATGGTGATATCCTTCTCATAGCTGTTGACTCGTCTCTTCAGGTCTTCGCGCAGTTTATTTAAATATTTCACTTAAGCAGTTGTATTATCTTGTTGTATCTTGATATTGGAAAACGTGGTATTTCTAAGGCGATTCTTAGCTTGTAGAATAGTTTTTGCTTTAAGAGATTCGAAAAAGTGACTTTAAGCAATCGAGGTTTTCCACTAGGTAGATTCAGCTTCCCTACTCGGTTTACGATGATGGAAGGATGAGCGTTGTCGTGGTTTATTAATTGCAGTATTTCACAGACTTTGTTGCGATCCGTTTCTTCAACATTTTCAGCAAGACCGATTATAATAATATTATTAGAGCGATTTATACGTTCATTTGCTTCATGAACAACAGATTCATAAACCGAAGAAGATAGCTGTAATTGTTTACCGTGTTCAAGTTTCTGGTCGATTTTCTTAAGTTTATTATCGAACTCGGTTTTTAGCGATTGAATTTGAGTGGATATATGATTCTTAAGGTCATCAAACATTGCAGTTCTTGAACTGCAGCTATCGCATTCATACCTGATGCGCTTGCTTTCACGCGACTCCATGCATTGGATCTCCGCTCTGGTCATTCCCGAGCACGTTGTATGTTTAACTTGCTTCCAGCTATCACAATTTACTTTTCTATCTGAGTGGGCATCTTTAGAACAAACCGCACATTTAGATAGAGGCATGATTCTAGTTCGGGTTATACAAAACTAATAATTAATAAGAAACTCCTTACCGGAGGAAAAATTGTTTAAAGCACAGAGCGATACTTTCACACCCGCACGCGTCAATATTGGATTAAATCATATGGATGTTTTACAATAGTTGGCTACCTATATAATACGCGGAGGTCTCCTTGGAGCTTATATTTATCAGAATAAAAGCTCAGAAATGGCCACATCAATACAGAAACTTGTAATGTCCTTATGGAGTGTTTAACGAGTTACAGTAAATTAATAAGAACACATTTCCACACTGCGTAGCAAATAATTCCTGCATATGTATTAATATAGCGTTTAGTATAACCAGTTTCGATTTTTTTGGGGCATTAAATGCATTTTATTAAATTTTATCGGTATTTATGGCAGCCATCACCAACAATATTGATGTTTTACAATAGTTGACTACCTATATAATACGCGGAGGTCTCCGTGGAGCCTATATTTATCAGAATAAACGCTTATAAATGGCTACATGGATACAGAAACTTATAATGTTCTTATGGAGTGTTTTACGGGTTACAGCAAATTAATAGGAACACATTTCCACACTCTGTAGCAAATAATTCCTGTATATGCATTAATATAGCGTTTAGTATAAACAGTTTCGATTTTCTTGGACCATTAAATGCATTTTATTAAATTTTATTGATATTTATGGCAGCCATCACCAACAATATGGATGTTTTACAATAGTTGGCTACCTATACAGTGTGATGATAAAGATTGGAACTTAATTAATAATTGCGTTATTAAAAAACTCTCAACCAGGTCAATTTTACTTTTTAACTAGCCATCTTATGACGTATAAATGTCACCTATGGCGTCACATATTTCTGAACGGTGACGTCATCATAAGTTTTTGGAAATGACAACCCTATTTTTTTTCTGTTTTTCCATGGACCTTCTTACAACTTAATGATAATAAAAAAAATTGGTAACTTACTTAACCATCTTTTTGAAAAAATAGCAATTATGAATTATGTTCCAAACTTTATCATCACACTGTATTAGTACCTCAAACTTTGGGCTGCTTGTCCAAGTAGGTGATAACTGATAACATAACATCAACTGGGACATGCCTTCAAATCAGTGTACTAGTAGATGATACCCAAGGCTTGTATATAGTAGGTTGCCTCGTAACTCTGCACCAATGGCAAAACAGCGCGCGAATACGTCACCAGTATGCAGCTTTGAATATCGTGCATGCTAGTCAGGAACGTTTACATCGCATTTACAAGCTTATTTTCTAATATTTTTTAATGGTTTTTATCCAGTAAAAAGCTTATTCCTTCTAAATTTAGATTCTGACAAATTAATCTCAAAATTATTGTTTGAAAATGCTACATCAATTGTTTAAACAAAGCGTACCGGAAAAGTGCGTTATACATTACAGCATCGAGGTATTTTAATTATTATTGCACAGAAATGCATACTTCCAGCGTATGAAATGTGTGGAAATGAATAAAGAAATTTTTGGTGAAAAAATTGCCTGTATTACTTACGACTTATTTTTTATAGTTATCGCTTTGCTGCGTGTCGTTCCTCGGGCTCTGTGACCCACTCAAGCTGTAAGATGTAAGAATATATACCACCGTAACTAATGCTGTAATGGTGGTTTATAATGTTCATTAAAGCAAAAAAACAATGAAACAGTCGCAAACCTATATGAAAAAAAAAAAAAAAATGCGTAAATGCCCTAATTTAATAGCATTTTACAGAATTTATCTGAACTACGACTGGTGGACAATATGTCAATATTACTGAGTGCATCCACACCAAAATGTCATAACATTTCAAACACAGAGGATTTTCCTAAATGTAATGATGGATTGAAGATATCTACATACTTTCCAATGGAAAGTAAAATGTTTCAAACAAAAATTATTTAAAATAAATAACAGTTACCCATCCTAACTATCAGGTAGGTATTGCTGATTAGTAAGAGCCAGTTCTAAAATACTATTAAATCTAAGAACCTACTCAAGTAACAGCGCCAGTAGACTCATCAAGAGATACTGATATGCAAATTCAATTAAATGAAACTCTTATTGACGCTGCTCCAGGTAAAGAAAAGGGAAATGTGATATCAGTCCACCCAGATCAATTCGCACCTAGCTGCTCGAATTCGTCAGTTATAGACAAAACATTGATTTTACCAGAACTAGTTAGACCATTCGTAAAGGCAGCTCCTCGAAAATCTAAAGGTGGAAACAGAAGAAAGGGTTCGTCTCTAATTCTTACGGACACCCCAGTTAAGAATGAAATTGATGAAAGGGCAAATGCAAAAATAAAAAAATCTGAAAAAAAAATCCAAAACAAAGTGGAAAAACTAAAACGCAAACTCTGTATAAGTTCTTCATCTTCAGAAGAAGATATCTCTATTCATGATTCCTCATCAGATGTTATGGAATCTGATGAAGAGGATAGATCTGACAAAATTCGTATAGGGGACTTCGTAATAGCAAAACTTCACGGAAAGACATCTGCTACCACAAGAAACTACGTGGCAGAAGTAAAGGAAGAATTGTTGGATGGATATGTAGTAGCTTTCCTCAAGAGGCAACTACCATCTAATAGATTCATTTACTTGGATGAAGATCCTGCATTTGTCGGCCATGACGATGTCATATGTGGGCTCCCTAAACCCTTGAAATATACACGAGGACGTTATAATAACATGCTATATTTTAATACAGACTTAAGTGTCCATAGTTTGTATTAGTTATTAGTACATGTAAATAAAAACGATTATAACTCTTTTATTTTAGCTTATCTACCAAGTTTTCTTTGTGGTCCAGTTAACCTGACCAGTCAGGTTAAGTGGACCATGAGCACCTAAATAAAAAAAATACTCTGTAACTTCTAGATTATAGGTTTTTTGCTTTTTGATGGTTAAAAACTCATTACTGATAACTACATGATTTCAGTACACCATAAAATTCGGAATTGATTTTAGATTAACTTTTTTATTAGGATTTTAAAAAAAGTGGTCCACTTAACCCCACTCTCCCCTACTTACTTATTGATGAAAAACAAAATTGTAGCTTGCGATCTGTGCACCTTCCTCTTAACCAACACGTTAACAAATGATTCCGGTAACCACGATGTCAATGCAACTGAATTTTGAAATCACTGTTGGTAGAGGCCGTTAAAAAAAAATTTAAACTATTGACAGAAGTTACGTAAAATGGTCAAGGAATAAAATTTTAGGCGCTTCATTTACTTAATTTAAAAGTTTATATTAAATTCTTATCATGCACTGGGACATTACCACCTATTGGGACATCTACCTTAGTGAAAAGTTTTCTTTTTTTAAAGTAAAATTTATACTAGTAACTGTTCAAAGTGATCTCATTCTTATGAGTCGCTTATAATAATTCTAACAGTTGTAAGTAAAACAAACAAATAATGAAAACAAAACACCAGCCTACTAAATCTAACTGCTCTAAAAACGAATTTCCATCTTTAGCTCTTTGATCAAGAATATCTTTGAAATGAATGATTTTAGAACATGTTTATTAGAGTTTTTTCCATATTTTTTGCTGTAGAATAACGGCCTAATATTTGTTCTGTGCAATTTTGAAATACCCTGTATAGCTCAGTATAAAAGTTCTCAATTGATAGTGCTATATGTCTTCTATTCAATACTATTTTGTCCTTTTGATTTCGTATTTTAATAATTTTGATTTAGTTGTTTAGTACCTTCAGATTTCTGTCTTCCATTGCGTCTTCAATTTGTTTTTTCTTATAGGCGCTACTCGAATAACACACCAAAAAGACAGGCAAAGCTTTATTTTTGCAAGTAGTCATTGGTAAGTATATATTCTGCAAGATATAAGCTCAACGAAGATCTCCGTATGTTATTTTAGCAGCCAGCTATTGTAAACTGTTCATATTGTGGCTGATGGGTGAAATGAATACGGATAAAACACAATAAAAAGTAATGAAAAGTTCTTGGATGTGGAAACTGCTCCTGTTAATCCTTATCTTAATTCAAATTTAGTAGCTAGTTGCTAGGCAGGTTGTAAAGATTCCAGGCAAGAGCAGAATGCTGCACTCAAAACCAGTATGTTCTTTAATAAACAAAGCAGGATTATACCAAGAGAGAATACAAAGAAAAGAAAATGCAATTCGGGTTTAAGCTATGCAATTAGAAACAAAACTTAATTAAAAATATACAAATATCTAAATTTAAAAAATATGCCACTAATTGTTATGGTATTTGCAGTTTCTACACATAGCTTAAATACATTATCAGTTATTATACTAACAACAAATTAATGACAATGACATGAAAGTATTGATTCAAACCATGATAGAGGAGCAAAGGAACTAAATTTAGAAATAAACCAATTAAAAATGGGATACATAAGATAGGATGACAGCATTCCAGGAAAATTGTTACGGCACTAGAAAATGTTACCACCTTCAAATGTTAGAAACTAGAATAAGTCAATTATGTGACCGACAGTGCTGTATGGGTGTGAGCTATAGACCTTAGGAAACAAAAATATGAGATTGCTGGTGTGTCTGGGAAAGAAAAGTATTACAGAAAATCTAAATCTATGGAGCAGTGTAGATGGTCTCAAGCCGTTGGAGAGAAAAAGCCGCTGTATCCGATATGTCTTCGGGCTGCGAACTGCATGATTCCAGTATGTTATTGTCGTTGCTACAACAAGAAATAAAAGTATTTGAATAACTTTTCTAGTCTAGGCCGGCAAAAAAATGATGTATTAGTTTTTGGGTTTATTCCGATCGGAGAAAAAATAATATTTGTAATGCATACGACAGTTGAACTTCCCGGCCTCCTGTGGTTGTTCAACTCAAATGACACCTTGTCCAGCAATTTCTATAGTCCAGGAATTTACCACTCGACTACTTTCACAATAAATTTTATTTATTTATTTAGGTCGGGGATAAGCAACCCGCGGCCCGCCACACTTTCTCGTGCGGCCTTTCAAAAATTTTACATTTTGACTTTTAAAAATTCCTACAATGTCCAGCAGTCTCATTGTATCCTATTTCTCATTAAATAATCTTTTCACATATATCTTTTACCGTTTTTTTAATAGTAATTCTATTAATGAGTGTTTTATTTCTGTAATTTTTTATACTAGGTTTATTTTGTTGATAAAGAGATAATTTGAGTTCATCATTCAGTGTTTGTGTTATCATAAGTGTCTTACATGCGGCTCGCACATTTTTAAATTTGAAGCTCACCCGTTATAAAAAAAGGTTGCTCATCCCTGATTTAAGTAATACATTCACAGGCCAAAGTCCCAAATGGTACAATGGCAGACAATATATTTAGGCCGGCCTGTCATTTGCTTTGCACTGTTTATGTTGGTGGCACTGTAAGTTTTATGTTAAATTCGAGGTTAGCAGGATAGATTTTGCATCAGTTTTGACACAGAATGACGCAAAACCTAACTTGATAACCTCGAATTTGACATAGACTTAAGGTGCCACCAATATAAACAGTGTCAAGCGAATGACAGACCAGCCTAAATATATTGTCCGCCATTATACATTAAACTTGATTAAATGTATAAGGACACAAAACTTTGAACATAAAATTATTAATACAGTGTATAGAATCCATTGCAGACTAAAGTTTAAACCTACCTTTTAAACTGCTCAATACTGACAATAATAATAATAATTTTTGTAGTGCTTCAACATTTTTTAATGCAATTTAGTATGGAAGAGTCCAGCAAACCTACATAGCCAGTTTTTGATCTTATCGAGGAAAAAGAAAAACGTGCAATTTAATGCATAAATAATACTACTGTTTGTACAATTTGTAATTTCTTTTAATTAACTTGTGCATATTATTTCTATATCTATTGTGGCTTTATTCATTTGTAAATAACTCGATGATTTATTTGTAGTATTAGAGTATGTCTAGCATTTATATTTTTCTTAGATATCCTAAATTTTGTAATGGGCATGCTCGTACCTAATTAGTTCAGGCTGTTTTGAGGAAAAGGGATGAGCACCACTTGTTTGTGGGCCAGACAGTCGAACGGACGTGGCTTATTAAATTAGTCCAGAGTAAAAGTGCGTTTCATTTCTGTAAACAATAACAAAGAGAAGATATCCAGAGTAAAAAAATTACAACTACATCGGCAAATCTCTTTCATGGCAACAGCAATACAATAATTTTACTTTATACATGAAAATTGCACTTCACGTTGATGCCTTTGCCCCCATCCATATCCGGTACTTTTGAAGTTTAAAATGACTGCATAAGCTACCTACCAGATACAGTCATAGCTGTTGGATGCTGGAACATTTACAATAAAAGATGCAAATATAAAAAATTTATTACATAAATTGTAAACATGTAGATATAAAAATGTATGAATATAGTATATAAATACGACTAAACCATAACCACAGACAAAATACTGATAGATCTAAGAAGAATAAATAAATTAAATTGGACTCTGTTAGCTTCGGTCTGCTGGTGGCTACAAATTTCTGTCAATTAGTTTCGATTTACCAGCGAAAAAACATAACAGCGCCTGAGTAGTAACATTCGAGGTCACGCAACGTATATATTACAATAAAATTTTTACGATTAACATCGTCAAATGTAACAAGTAACAATAAAGCAGCAGCTGCCAAGTATTTAACGAATGACATTAACGGGAATCGTGGAATTACGGCCAGCAACCCTCACCAACAGCTTCTCTCCCAGCTGCTTTGGGGTTTCGTGCCACACACACTTTCCAATAATCGACACCTCCTCCAATGGCGGCCGAAAGGCTATCAGCATAGTCAGGCACGCCCCCTCTTTGCCGTCCCTGGGATCATGTTCCACCTGCAAAAATAACGAATAATTTACAGATAAAATATTTTCAGTAAATTATTTAGAAAATGTTCTAAATTTGAAAGTAAAAGTGCAGCACAACCGTGCACAAATGGTTTTTAATATTAAACTCTTTGTGGGTGTTTTATAAACAGATGCACAAGTTCGTTAGCAAAAAATTTTTGAAAGCAAGTAACAGCAGACCTTGCACATAATAAACTTGATTACAGCTTACAGAATCTAGATTGACTCTCAAGGTAGGCCATGAAAGGCGGTTTGATCATATTTGCTTTCACTGAATTCGCAATATGTGGAAAGAAGTAATTGTCATACAAAGTTTGGTTATATCTTAAATGACAAGTAATCAGTAGCGCTGGGCAGAGGGATTTCGTTTGTGCAGTGACTAACGTCATATGACAGCTTCTTTGTGTTTTAAAGTGTGAAAATTGCTGTTGCTGTTAATTTTGTTATTGTTGCTACTTTTGCATGTGTGTTGTTAATTCTATATTGAAATGTGCCATACCACAATGTTGAGTACGCCTCTGATTTATTGTGTCATTTAAAGTCTACACATTACCCTTTTTAAATAACAAAACATACAATTTAAAACGTATGTCTTATATTACAGTAAAATTGAAAAAGATCATTTAGATCACAGGTAGTAGACTTCAGAAAGAATTTGACTTTAACCTAACCTTTAATACAAGGGATGCTCTAAATAGCATATTATTCAAACCAAAACATTCTTGACCTACTGTTAGAACAATTCTATTAAAGCAGTTACTTTTGGTATTTTAGCCTCAAATCTTAGTATTTTCACGAGTCACGCCAGAAAAATTCGTAATTCAGTGGTAATGTGATCAAAATTCATTTCCATAAACATTATTTCCGCGTTGTTCATTTCAAAAATTAACGCATGACAGTTCTTGCATATTCACCGAGACTTAATTTTCCGTTGCTAACGTGTTATCAAACCTTGACCCTGCTGCAAGCAGTAGTTTCTTTGTTCTTTTAAATTCTTAGTAAGCCGCTTATCAAAGCAGCTTTGTTCTGCCCTTGCCTTCTGCATGCATGATGTCATCTTGCCACTATCACGTCTTAAGTGGTTCTTGACGCCGAACCGGCGGTTGTAATTTTACGTGTGAATCCCCTGGTTAAGTAAAGTTGTTTCAGTATTTCTATCCGTCTTATTCTTAAACGTAACGAGTGGAACAAGGACGTAGATAAGCCACGTCTGCGCTATGTCATTCTTCACGCTTGCCACTTGGCAGGAGCTTCACTTCGCTACCGGCTGTTGAACTAGAACAAACGTTTTTGGCTTTTCAGCCCCCGGCTCGCATCACTTTGCGGCCGGGGGACGCTGCTTGAACTTTCGTAATTTTCGTTGTGAATAGTTGTGTGTTTTGGGTGCATCGTGTTGTTTGTTGTACCAATTTAGCGCTTTCGAACTGTTTCGTTTGGCAAGAAATCTCCGGCGTTGGTGGTGGTGAACTTTCCGTTTGAAGTGCATGTGAAGCATTAATTAGTGGGGTCAAGAGTTCTTATCGTCGAGGGTTGCGAGGCCCTTGAATATATCGTTTATACGGATCCTAACGAACTCTTTCTATTGAAACCAACGCTAATTTGAATTTAACGTCGTATTATCGAAAGTCGCACGTCGAGGGGTTTACCACGTGTTATCGTTACGTCGACTTCGCCCTTCGGGGGACTCTATTGCATCATGCCACCCTTAGTTGTTGCCAGCATCTTCGAGGCTGTGCCCGCACCACGTCATCACCTGTGATTTCGCTGTCGTCCGTTCTTTCCGGCGGTTTGTTTGGGAAGCGACGCTACATACAGTATCGCCCGTAATTATGCAGCCAGCTGATCTTCTCCAGGTAAAGTTCTTGTAAATTAGTTTTATTGTGTATAATTAAAAGTGAACGCCTCGTCGAGTGTTGAACGATTAGCGCATTTGTTATTAACGTTGTGCTCTGCTGTTTGCGAAATTTAATGGTTTACCGATGCATTCTTTTGTTGTTTAACGTAACTGGTGGCAGTTTCGTTTGTCTTGACCCACATTATTGTTGTTTACAGTCAAGCTTACCACTTGTAATTAAGTTAACGTATTGCGCTATCTAACCTAACTAACCTTTTTGAGTACTTTTAAATTCTAACTAGTCAATTTCATGTTTATTGTCACCTATATATATATACATATATTTATTTATTTATTCTAATAGAGTTCATGGTCAAGTACTTCTGTTTTTCATTTGTGTTCGTGATTCTTGCATGCGTTTTATGTGTACTGTTTCAGTTGTAAGGAGATGAACAGCTGCTCATTGAGTAAGTTTTGTTGTAAGGTAAGTCGATACTGTACGTCTTCGCTAACCAAACTCGGCCAAGGCAGAAGTAGCAGGGTGTAGTTGCCCACTTCCATTTTCAAGCAATCTCACCTGTGTTGTTATCGTTGTTTCCCGATTTAGTCAAGAAAATGGTGGCGTTCCGTCATTTAACATCTTTAACCCCTTTGTGTCAGCGCACAGCCCTAACTTTCAGATAGTAAAGAACCACGACCTTTATTCACTGAGCATCCAATAGTCGGCGCATTTTGTTACAGCACACCTTGTAACGAAGGCTAGGGCTGAGTATTTAGCACGATTCCCGATTTTGTCTTAGTCATTTTGTAGGAAACAGGTTTGGCTCTCAGGCGTATGAGTTATGCTTTGCACGCTTGAGGGGCTGATTATTATATTAATGCCGTTACAGCGGCTTTCGTCGTATAACAAATTGGCTAATTGTTAGTGTCGTAATAACGTTTTCGGCCTGTAACACTATGTAATAGGGATGTCGTACTCGGTCTAAAATCAAACCCGGGTACCCGAAAGCAGTACCCGGGTACCCCCGGGTACCCGAAATATATAACAAAAATGTTAGTGTACATCTGAGCATCTGAAGTAACTACAAATTGCTTTCTTTTACGCCGCGAGTTTTAAATTGAACTAAATTAAAATAGTACCTACTCGCCAATTCAAACTGCAAGTCGTCTGTTATTCGTAAGTATTTTCACACTTCCAAGTGTTACCAAATTCAAGTACGTGACTTTTTGTTCGTGGTACTATTGACAGGGTTGAATATTTCCGTGAAGCGGATTTATTGACTTCTTTATATGAAACAAAAAACATTATGTGGTATGGAATCACCCCATCCCATGCTAGTTATTACTGCATGGTTATGTTTTTATAGCGCTTATTGCTATTATTTTGATCATCTTCTCCGAAAAAGGCTGACTTCTTGGAAATTACATAATTTACTAGTCGGGTACCCGGGTCCTGAAACTACACCCGGGTCGACTATTACCCGGGCCGACCCGGGTACCCGCCGACATCCCTACTATGTAATCCGACGTTTCTCCCCTTCCAAGAGATCTCTAATGCTTAAAATACGATTTTAGGCTTGCTTCTTATTGCGCGTTATTTTATTGTCATTTTGGACAAATGTCACATTGACAGTACTATAAAACAAGCCATACTTAAAGCCGATCTCACCAAAAACTGCAGATTTTTTGTTTCGTCCAGTTCCACATTGTTAAATAAAGAGAGAAAATTGTGATGTCACAGAAAAAGGGTAAAGTGTAGACCTTAGCTTAAATAAGGTTAACAATTTAATGTCAATACGATAGATGTCAAAAGTGTTACAAATACCAAACTTGGAAATTACTAGATTCTAACATTAGTTTTAATTTTCACCGCGCTTCAATCTAGAATCTGTAAGCTGTACAATAACAACAAAAACAAATTATAGGGATAACCTCAAAAATTAACAGAATAAAAATATGCAGCCTACTGTTGGTTATATATCACTATAACAATTGGAAAGATCAACTAGTAACCACCGGTACACTAAAATATTTGCCTTCTGGATCACCGTTTCGCACCAGCAATTTGCATTACAAATCCATTTTACTATTTGCATTTTTCTGGAACCGTATATTAATGCATGTTTATAACAATTATGAAAACTGAAAGTCTCCAAATTCATTATAAAAGTTTGTTAATTACATGCTATAAACTAGCTCACAATTATAAGAAATTGGTTGTCGCAAGTGACACATTTTTTGCATAAAGAGAAACGTTTGCCATACCAGCGGTCACGATCTTTCTATTATAGAATTCAGTGAAGGCTCTGGATTCCGCATGAAACAATGTTTGGAGTTTCTCCAAGAAATTGCCTTATGGATTCGAGCCTGTTATCTGAAGTTATTGGAAATCTGGACAGTGAGGAGCATTTAGAAGATACTTTAAGCATTCTTGGTACTGAGAACAATGAAAAAGATGAGGACACAGTAATTAAGACCTAGTTTAGCCTGATCCAAAATTGTCACAGCGAATAGAAATACCACTAAAAGATAGATTTTGTTTTCAAAATTATATTTAATTTTTGACATAGTTCTCTGAACGTTCAATACATTTTGTCCAGCCATGCTCTAAGGCTTTGATCCCATCACAAAAGGTGCTTCACTCAACATCTGTAAAATAAGCGTTAACAGTGGCTTTGACCTTTTCATCGGATGAAAATCTCTATCTAGCTATGAAAATTTTGAGCTGAAGGAACAAGTGGAAGTCAGAGAAAGCCAAACATGGTAAATAAGGTGGGTACATAAGCAAATCATGCTTTAATTTGTTGATTTTAGCCACTGGAGTAACACTATTGTGAGGATGTGCATTATCCTGGTAAAAAAAAATTCTTATGTGTGAAATCGGAATTTTTTTGTTGAATATTTTGATGCATTTAGTTCAAAAGGTTAGCATAGTATTGACCATTTATCGTTTGTTCTTATGGAAGGTAATCAAAATCTCTTTTGCATCGCAGAAAACCAATATCACCTTCCCAACTGATTTTACGGTCATTGCTTCTTTAGAGCTGAACAACTAGGTTCTATCCATTGCTTTGATTATAATTTTGTCTCTGGGGTATAGTAGTGAACCCAGCTTTCATCATTACTAACAAGTCGGCGGATAAAATTAGCTGTATTTTTCTTAAAATCAATTCTACAAATATCGTATCATCGTACAAATTATGGACAGAATTCACCATGTACTTGGAAAACTATGCCGCTTAGTAGATGATGTCTCTTTTGATATAGACATCTTTAATATTTCATTGGTATCTTTAAAGAGGGTATTAAGACTGTTTTGAAAATAAAAAATCTGGTGTGATACACTCACACAACTTCCTTTTACAGTGATCTTATAATTAGTTAAATATTTAATTTTTAATTTTTAAGCATTTGTCAAAAATTTTCAAAAATTACGAATTCTACAAAAACGGTACAAAATAGAGCGTTAGTTGAAGAGACAAATTTTCTCTAAAATCTTAAGCAGAATTCAAAAATGTAATAATATACCGGGTGTTCTATTTAAAATAGGAGTTAATAAAAAAAATAGAAAAAAAAACAAAATAAACCCACTTTAGAAGTATTCAACTGGAAAATCACCTATCTCACGTTAATGCACATTAAAAATGTAATAAAAATGTAAAGTTTGAAAAAAATCGTTAGAGCCGTTTTTGAAAAAATCGAAAAACACTAAAAAATCACAAGAGTAAACACCTACTTCCGGTTATGCGATTTTTTTAAAAAGCTTGCTGTCTCATCTACATAGTACACAAAACTTATATATGAAGTTTCAACGCCATACCTCTTTTCGTTTTTGAGATATTCTGTTCACAGACAGACACACAGACAGACACACAGACAGACACACAGACAGACAAACAGACAGACCAATGAAAAAAAATATGTTTTTTGGGATCAGGGGACTCTAAAACGTGAAGATCTGTTGAAAACTCAATTTCGAATTTTTGGGGTGAATCCAATACTTCCTTTATCGTAAAAGGAAGTAACAAAAATATTATTTGTATTATTAATATCTTTTCTATATTATTTATTGCATTTGTTATTTTTTCTCATTTTTTGTTTTGTGACGTAAATTGATGGCTTGCTTTTAACCTTAATTTACGCCTTACTCGTTATATATACAGTGCGAGTGTAAAGTCTGGAACTAGCGAAATAGAACTTTTATCAAATGTTTTTGAAAGAAATCTTCGAACACGTCAATTTTTATTTTAAAAAATACATATTTTACTGTAATTGTCACTTTTAGATTGTCTTTTGTTTTTGAGTTATGACGTTAGCGATACTTTTTTTAAATGGAAACCCTCAATTTTTATGATGAATTTGGACACAGCATGAAATTATAAGACCAAATACTCTAAAAAAAAGTATGATACTGTATATTGAAATTTTCGAGAAAATCGTACGGTTACCAGATCCCCTCAATACTAAAATTTCAATTGGTCCTTTTTCACTCAAATATTGTATCATTATTTATTTAATTAGGAGCACACAACAAAAACAGATAAACAAACTATGAAGAACTGTCATAATTTTAGGGCTAACTCATTGTTTCATGGCTACTTGATTTTTATTCGATTTTTGTTTTAATACTTTAATAGCGATTTTCTCGAAAATTTCAAAATATAGTATCATACTTTTTTAGCGTATTTGGTCTTAGAATTTCATGCTCTGTCCAAATTTATCATAAAAATTTGGGGTTTCCATTTAAAAAATGATCGCGAACGTCATAACTCAAACGCAAAAGACAATCTAAAAGTGACAATTACAGTAAAATATGTATTTTTTAAAATAAAAATTGACGTGTTCGAGGATTTCTTTCAACAACATTTGATAAAAGTTCTATTTCGATAGTTCCAGACTTTACACTCGCACTGTATATATATTATATACAGGGCGTCCCTAAAATAATGGGACACCGATTAGTCATAGATTCCTTACATTATAATAAATCGATTAAACCTAATATACCTTAGTACAAAGTTTCTTCAGTAAGAAGTTAATAGGACTTTGAAGTTCAATTTTTTATTTTTTATTTTTTTGTTAATTTCCACAAGTGTAGATACAGTCAGACCTCGCCGTTCACGGCTTTGCGGTTCGCTGCTTTGATTTTACGCGGGGCACCTTTGTACTCCCTTTTCTTTGCCGTTCGCGGATGGAATTGCCAACGTTAACTGTTTCAACTTTCACACACTAACGGCCGGTCTTATGAAGTTCACTAACCTGACGTTAACTTTAATTCCCTGTTAAAATAAACAAAAGCGCATAGAAATTTGTTTACTAAGAAATAATATGTCATAACAGCGATTTAAAGTTAACGTCAGGTTAGTGACCTTCATAACCCGGCCGTAAGTAAATACAGCAGACGTAACGTATGTTTCATAAGTTTTGGCACAAAATAAAAAGTCAAATATTTTTAACACAGCCAACTTTTATTAGAATTAATTTTTTTCTTAAAATAAGTGGACTATTTGAGAACAGAATTTAATTATTTAATTATACGTAACGGCCCGTGCTGTTTCACGAGGCGCAATTTTCTTCGGAAACCTCTCATAGTGGTCTGGGCGGCGGCAACATAAAAAAAAATTGCACACCACACTAAAATTTTGTGAGAAAATTTTGCTTCTTTTTTAAATCTCTCATTGTCTGGACATTCCTCTATATTATCAGTATTAAATCCATCGATGCCTTTGATTTCTGAGTTCCCCAAAATAAAGTATTTCTTAGCGTGCATCGCAATCAACTTGTTTGCAAAATGAATACTCCGAAGATTACAGAAACATCGGGGTATTCGGGCTAGCTGGTTAGGGGTGTATTTTAGACATTTTTCTCTTTTGCGGTATTTTTGACCACTTCTGACCAAAATTCTAAAAATAGTGGTGGCAGAAGTCCGATCCTCCCTGGCTAGTTTCCCTACACACACACCAACCTTATTTTTAGCAATTCTTGCCACTCTTCCGCACTGCGGGGGGGGGGGGGGGTAAACAGCCTTGGTCTTTTACTTTTCGGAAGGTTCGTTCAAGGGATATCCTGTTCACATTCCAATATGGTTCGATATACGGTCCTAGCTGATATATCTTGGTCTCGAAAAATACCCACTATTTCAGCTTTAGGCGTTTGCCCAACTAAATTATAAATACTTTTTCTAATTTCCAATTTGTATGACATTTTTCGCAAACTGACTAACGATACCCATATATCAAATTGAAGCCTAGTAAACAAACATACTTTTGTTTGCAAAGCCATCTCGATAAGTTGCATAGGTATCTCATTTGAGCCACCTTGAATTTTTTGACAAAACTTATGAAACATACGTTATGCGGTTTATGTTATGAACACCTAAATAACATTATTTATCACTTGTAAACACACTTATCGAGCCTATTTCTTTGAGGGCCGGTTGCATAAAGCAACGTTAGGTCTGGTGTTAAAATACACATATTAAAAAAAAAGTTAACGGATAACCATGTCGTCAAAGCGTAAAGTTTCTGCTTCAGATTTGCCAGACAAAAAACGCAGAAAAGTTTTGGTTTTTTGAGGTTGCATAGTATAAATAAATCTACTTAATGGAACCTAACCCCGTTTTTATCATTTATGTGTTTACTTGCGCATCGCGGTTTTGCGCTTTGCGGCATTCTTCTGGAATGTAACCCCCGCGAACCGCGAAGTCTGACTGTATATCGATTTAAATTTTGGTATACGTACTTACTATTATGTACTGCACTAACAAAAAATTATTCATAAATTACACTTGACTGTAAGAGGCACTTTACCTATCTTTGAAAACTTTTTTTAATTATAACTTCGTTATCTGTAATATTTTTTTAAATTTTAGGTTATTATCTGAAAGAGAATTAAAAAGCACAAAAATAATGTACTCTTAATTCTTAAGCGTAAGAGCAACCGTTTACCTTAAAATGCCCATCAAAGGTTTTTGGTTGTCACTAAGACATGTAATTATCGAGTAGGCATGATCACAAAAACAATGGTCATCTAGTAAAAAACAATGATAAATCAATTAATGATATTAGTGACATAAGAATTTGTTCTCTTATGTTTAAAAAAATGCCGCTACACCACGAATTCTCCAATGCTGAAGGGTTCGTTATGTCGCAGCATTTTCGTAAGACAAAAGACAAAAAAACTGATGTCAGCAACGTCATTAATTGATTTCTTGTTGTTCTTTACTAGATTGCAATCATTACCCATTGTTTTTGTGATCATGGCTACTTGATAGTTGCACGTCTTAATGACAACCAAAAACCTTTGATAGGCATTTTAAGCTAAACGGCTGCTCTTACGCTTATGAACTAAGAGTACATTATTTTTCTGTATTTTAATTCTATTACAAATAATAACCTAAGATTTTGAAAAATGTTACAGATAACGAAGTTAGAGCTAAAAAAAGTTTTGAAAAATAGGTAAAGTGCCCCTTACAGTCAAGTCTAGTTATGAAATTTTTCCTAATAGTAAGCAATTCAAATCGATATCTATACATTTATGGAAATTAACAAAAAAATAAAAAATTGAACTTCGAGGCCCTATAACTTCTTACTGGAGGGACTTTGTACTAAGGTATATTACGTTTAATCGATTTATTATGACGTAAGGAATCTATGACTAATCGGTGTCCCATTATTTTAGGGACACCCGGTATATAGTCCTTCTTCGCTCCTAGATGAAGCATAGGGCCTCGAAGTATTCGAGGTTTCGAGAATCGTGTGATTTTGAGAGGGAGGCTGATGTACCATCCGCTCTGTTTCTTATATCTTAAGTATTGTCCTAATATTCCTAATTGTATTGTATTTCCTCGATGAAGCGCCTCCATTCTTCGCTGTCCTGTGCCATGGCTTTTATTTCGCTCGAAGTCTTTCCCATTTTTTCGACCTCCTTCATTGTTGTCCTTCTCCATGTTGTATCTGGCTTCCCTCTTCTGCAGCTTCCCTGTGGATTCCACACCAATGCAGTCTTTGTGATATTTCCGTCTTCTCTCCTAAGTATGTGCCCAATCCATCTCCACTTCCGACATTTGACTTGAACTCCTATTTCCTCCTGACTCGTACGCTGCCACAGTTCTTCATTTGATATGAAATCTGACCATTTCACTTTAATTATCTTTCTAAGACACTTATTAATAAACACTTGCAATTTGTTTATATTACCGCGAGTTAGCGCCTATGTCTCTGAACCATATAAAAGTACCGATTCCACGTTTGTATTAAATATACGTAATTTTAAGTTTTGTGTTATTTGTGCCGAGTTCCAGATTTGCTTAAGAGTGCCGAAACTGCCTGCTGCTTTCCCAATTCTAGCTTTTATGACAAGCTTGGATCCGCCATCTGTTGAAATGATGCTGCCTAGGTAAGTAAAATGAGGGACGTTCTTGATTGTTTCTCCATTTATTTGAAATAACCGTGTGTTGTTAGTCTATAATCTCATGGCTTTTGTTTTCATTGTATTTATTACGAGTTCAATTTTTTTGCCCATGTCTGTGATATTTTGGAGTTTTTTCTGCATTTCAGTGTGATTTTGAGCAATTAGACATATGTCATCTGCATAATCTAGGGTTTCCAAGTCCCGGGACCAAAAGTGTTTTCGGGACTTACGAGCTAAATTTCATGTCCCGGGACTAGTCCCAAAGATTCCAAAAATGGTCCCGAAAGGGAAATAGTGTTTAAGTGAAATTTCCGAATGCAATTTCCAAAGAAAAACAAGTGTTTTAAGTTAAATAAAATATTTCTGTGCTGATAAATAATCTGCGTTGGGGCTCGTCTACAACTTCATTGCTTTCTTCTGGTACTAAAAAAGTATGTCGCTCTTTATCTTCGTTTTTGTTTGAACTGCAAGGTGCTTATGTAATCCTCTCATCAATCTGCCTCTGATTATGATAATTTTATAGGAACAAACTTTACATTTCGCCAATTGTTTATCTTCAATATTTAAATTGTTGCCATATTGACTCCAAATCGTTATTTTTTTAATGTAGAATGAAGGTAGATTGCGAATCGGAATTCATTCGCTTTAGCAGACAAATAATGAACACATTTAGAACCCAAAAATATAAATTATTCAGCTTCTTTGCGCATACATAATTTTAAAACTTTACAAATTTAGTTACCTTACTGTTACTACATACGCACAAGATTACGCGTAAAATATATCTAAATCCAACAAAAGAAACAGACAAATACATAAATAGAAGAAGATATCCAAATGTAGCTGAAACAACACAGGTTTTAATTCTAACCTATCGAAAACAATACCTCTCCTGTCTACGCAAAACGCAAATAATGCAGATTATGCAAGAGGTATTAGTAATACGCTGGATGCCGGTGAATACCCGTCCTAATTCTCTAATATCGAGTATACACACGCATGTTGACATGGTCCCGAGACTTCGCCTGGGCTGGCTATGGTTATGGGACTCGGTTTTTGTGGTAGAATCCCGAGACTGTCCCGGGACCGGATCCCCCTAAATATAGTGGTGAGCGCCATTCAACCGATTGCTCCATGATTATGCGCACAGTGTTTATATGCTCAGTGCATGCTCTTCTATGTGTTCTAACTCCAACTTGTTCCTGACGCATTCGTGCCTCTATTTCTTTCGTGATCCGGATTGCCAAGACGGTTGACAATATTTTTGTGTATGTGTTTAGTAAGGTAATTCCGCGCCAGTTCGAACATATTGACAGATCGCCTTTTTTTGGTAATTTGACAATGGTTATTAATATCTTTTCTATATTATTTACTGCATTTGTTATTATTTCTCATTCTTTGTTTTGCGACGTAAATTGATGGCTTGCTTTTAATATTAATTTACGCGTTATTCATTATATTATTATATAATTTATATTTATTTGTTCCCACTTCTCGTATAAATTATTGTTTTTTTTTGTTTGAATAAATGTAATTGGGACTGTAACCTGTTGTTATTTTTATCAATAAATAACTAAAACAGTCCACATATTCTTGCCAAAGTGACATTCGAATACGGTGTAAGCAAACACAGCACCCAGCTCTTTCATGTCCAATTCTTGATTAAAATATGATACACCAGAGGTTCTGAAATATTCACATCATTAGCTATTTCATTCAATTTCACTCGTTCACCTTTCAACACCATATCGTGGATTTTAGTAACCATTTCTGTTGTAGTGACACTTCTTTGGCGTTCAGAGCGGTATCCATCTTGAACGCTCGCACGACCATGTTAACCACTTATTTTTTTTTGTTGCATATGATGGAGTATATTCACCCAGTACATTTTTCATTTATTAAAAAAAATCTGCACCGTTTAAGACTTCTGTATACAAAAATTAAATAACCGCACCGTGGTTAGTATTTTTCCTTGTTCAACAAATACAACACACATTTTCTTTAAACAGCTGGTAACACCAAACTATTTCACAGATGGACTTTATATCTTCAGTGTTGCCAATTAAAAGATGGAAGTTCAAACTAAAGAATATACATTTCGGCTGCTCCATCGAAAAACACAGTATCCAACATTTTTTGTGAAATTGACCTGAATGTTCATATGTAGATACTGTGTTGTCCCACATCTTTCTAGCTAATCAGATTTGAGCTATCTATACTGGTTACCTATTTACAGCTACCCATAAATACAGTATCTACATGAATTTCTTCTGTTCTCCAATTCAAAACACAGCAAGTCATTATAATGTTCAAAAGAACCAAAGAAAACACAGTATCTGGTAGTTACTGTGTTTTAGAAAAAACACTTAGAGCAAACTTTTCTGTCAAAATTCTGTGTATAACACAGTATCTACGAGATACTGTGTTTTGTTGCAGACATGCTCACTCAACGTACCTACATAAAGTTAATTTCTGAGTGTTTGTTATTGGTGGGCAGGGCGGTAATTCATAAATATTGGTTATTTCTATTGTTTTTGTATTTGTTTAAGTTGTCCAGCACATCTTTTTGATAAAAAAAATCGTGTAACTATCTTAATAAAATAATAAAACTGTTCTTGTAGATACTGTGTAGAAAATTAATTTAATCCTTACTTCCGCCCACTCATTGGATTTCAAAACACAGTACCTACATTTTACCATGAAACTTTAGGGTTGCAAGATTTTTGGTCAGACAGTAAAAATTATACCTTAATACGGACTGCAAATATACGGGATTTAACATTGCGAATGCATGCAGAGTGTGGGGCCATCGATCTAAAGTGTTTCCTTGTTTCCCACAATTTTACTCATTATCACATACTGTGTTATTCGATGGAGCAGCCGATTTATATAGATATATTTTTCTACTCACTGTATAGAAAGTCGGCTTTTGCGCCCTAGTTTTAGGAAACAAAACTGTCAATTTCCAACCACCGGGAGCCAATTTTTATTAACTCCCGGTGAGAGCCAATATTTTTGTGTTTATGTCACCATAGATATCACACCAAAGCTTTACAACGTTATGCTGATTTGGAAATTAGACAAAATGTCACTACAGAAATCTCGAGTCACCATAATGATTTCCTAAAGCAATTTTTTTTATATTTCGCGCTATAGAACATGCGTTCGCAGAAAAAAATCATATATACCGATGGGGCCACAATTATATATAACAGCAATAAGATAACATGAACAAGAAGATAACACGTATTGCTTGAGTAAGAAAGATAAACATAGTAGCAAATATTCGAGAAGGCTTGACGCTTAATTTAATTATGACATTTGTCAACTAAACATGCTTACTAAAATAATGTTTGCGTATGGCCATCTCTTTCTTACTCAAGCATTCTATTTTGTTATTCATGTTATCTCATTGCTGTTATATATAATTATGGTCCCATCCGTATATATCACTGGATCAAAGGTTCATTTCCTCCCTTGTATGTTTAATACCCTCCGATAACGCGTTGAGCATTAAATTCACACGCAGGTGGAAATGAA
The DNA here is from genome assembly GCA_940337035.1 of Agriotes lineatus. Classification (NCBI taxonomy): domain Eukaryota; kingdom Metazoa; phylum Arthropoda; class Insecta; order Coleoptera; family Elateridae; genus Agriotes; species Agriotes lineatus. The sequence continues at coordinate 216,599 of CALNHX010000808.1, forward strand.
TACCTTTGCTCCCTAAATATATAAATAGCTATACTTGAATTTTTGAGCCCGTGCGTGCACGTCATCAATCCGCCTTTTAGTAAGGTTTTCAGTACCAACATTTGAAAAATATAAAACTACTCTTTTTTTCAATAAAATAATGATTAATATTGCTTTTGCTAATAATATAGCTTCATATATTGCTATAGCCGTACATTTTTTGTTTTAATATTTCATAATTTCCATGAACAATAGCAAAAACTATAATACGTCGGGGTACCTTGTGTTTTCAAGTTCTGCTCAGGGAATTAACACGTACGCATGTCGCTTTTTAAAACGACTTATTTGTTATAGTGGTTTTGACAGGTGTTGACAGTGACATATAGTTTAGTTTGCATTTTAAAAATCCGTTGTTTGCATAACGAACATTGCGAACAAGTTATACTGTTGTTTTTCCGCTGCTACAAATTACTTACTTTGGAAAAGAGTTTAGTTGCTGGAAACGTATAGGGATCTTTAAGCTAAAATGTCGACCGCCTTACCCAGAAGGTCAAAAGAGCTTGTTGCCGCTTTGATAAGGTATTTTGAACGAGAAAGAGACAACGATGGTGCACTTATACCGCTAACTGCTGTGAGACAAGTAAGTAATTTACACCTGTAATATAATAATTCGTAATATAATGACCAACTTTCTAATGGTTTGGTGTTACAGAGAGTTGCCAATGCTTTAAATTTAAGCATACGAACAGTCTGTTCTATTTCGCAGACCTGCAAATCTGTATACTGTATACACCATGGTTCAAAATAGTAAGTTGATACACCTATCATCATAAAGGACAAAATAGCCGAAAAACGCCGCCTCAGGCAACGATGGCAACTTACCAGATCGGACCTCGACAAACGAGAGTATAATAGGGCCAGCAAGCATCTAAAAAAACTCCTTAGTCAACATTAAAATCAAGGAATACAGGCCGATGCCTTTGCTGAATATCTCACCAAGTGTTTACACCCTTCCCTTGTCAACTCCCGAATGAAGATGCCAAAGATCAACATAAAGAAATCTCCAGGATATGACCTGATCGCTGGGACAATTATCAAACAATTACCAACTAAAGCTATACAAGCCCTTACACATCTGTATAATTCTATCCTCAGAATCCGGCACTTCCCAAGTCAATGGAAAACAACGCAAATAATCATGATTATGAAACCTGGTAAACCACCAACGGAAATTACATCATACAGGCCCATAAGCCTACTCCCATTCTGTCAAAGGTCCTTGAAAAATTGATTCTGAATAGATTAATGCCAATTTTAGACGACCAAGAACTAATCCATAACCATCAATTTGGTTTCCGTAAACAACATGGTACCGTGGAGCAGGTGCACAGAATAACGGACAAGATATACCTACAGAGACTTGGAAGGAAAAAGATACTGCTCTGCAGTGTTTTTGGATGTCAAACAAGCTTTCGACCGAGTTTGGCATCAAGGCTTATGCTACAAGCTCAAACAATACCTACCCTACCAGATGTTTGAACTTCTGAGCTCATACATAACAAACAAGCACTTTTTGATAAAATACAAATACGAAAATACAACATTACACCCTATCTCCTCTGACGTACCGTAGGGCAGCGCATTGGGTCCCATCTTATATTTAATATACACTGCTGACCTACCCACATCGCGTCTAACAACATCAGCGATCTACGCAGTCGACATGGCCATTCTAGCCTCTCACATCAATCCACAAGCCGCCTCAAAGTATCTCCAAGCTCATCTCAACAAAATCCAATGGTGGGCCAACAAATGGCGAATCAGAGTGAACGAAGCTAAGTTCCAACACGTAACCTTCACTATAAAAAAAGAAAATTGCCCTCCAATAACACTCAATGGACACCAACTACCACACTCAGAGGCAGTCAAATATCTGGGTCTACACATTGATAGGAGACTAACCTGGAGAACCCACATATTCACCAAGCGTAAGCAACTCGGCCTTCAACTCCAAAAGTTATACTGGCTCATCGATAGAAAATCTAAACTATCATTGGAAAATAAACTCTTAATTTACAAAATAGTTCTTAAACCAATATGGACTTATGGGATCTCCCTGTGTGGTACTGCAGCTACTTCCAATTTGGCAATGCTTTATCGGTTCCAAAATAAAGTACTAAGAATGATCGTTGACGCCCCATGGTAATAATGTGATTTTAAGTGATCTGCAAATTCCCACAGTGAAAAGTGAAATTAAAAATTTTAGTGCGAGATACAAAGACAGACTGACCGTTCACCTCAACGATTCTGTGCAGCACCTTATGGAAGATAATAATAAACCCAAAAGACTTAAACGTTTTAAGCCATCTGATTTACCTACAAGATTTTAACTGTAACTGTAAATTACTTTTGACAAATAGTATATTCTTTTCATAACCCATACATTACATATTAAAATAATGTAAAGGGAGATTTCGCTGGAATTCTGCCCCACGTGTTACCTCTTAATCATCAGTGCTTACACCAAATCCTATAAAATACTTATTGCCAAATAATCTATGGCAGATTGTATAATTAATGAAGAAATAAAAAAACAGCAATGTTTTGCTTCTTAATATCTAAAAGCTTCTTTTAAATTAAATTCATTAATTACATGTAAATCCATGTTTAGCCTGAAGAAGTGTCTAGATATTAAAGATTGAAACGTTGCAAATATCTGTCCTATTCCAGTAATTGTTTAATACCATACTAATGTTGTATTTTTAACTCATTGTTTTTCTTAACTACTTGCGTTTATTGTTTTCCACTCTCTAAACTTGTGTCTGTATTAAGTTACATTTATGATCTGCTTTATTGGATTTGTGTTTATAAAATTTAATGTTTTAGTTATTTTAAAATGATACTGAAATGATTTATTTGATTTAGTTGTTAAAATACTGCGCAATTCCAATTATTATTCTTTGTAAAAATATGTAAATTATTTTACTATTATAGTCAATTTATTCGTTATTTCATGTGGTACTCAATACAATGTTTTTACTAAAATAAATCGAGCAAAATTGTATTTTTAATTGATTTTAAGTTGGGTCCGAAAAATTACATAAATACCTGCAGAGTACCTGTTATAAGTAGCCTCAACATATAAATAACATATACAGCGAGCAAGCAAAGTATCAGTTATAGGAAAATGCGCCTTATCCGTATACCTGAAGTGCGCCAATTCATTTCACACAAGCTACATCATTCAAGTTTTCAAAGTGCTGATTTTCTGAGCTAGTTTGGTCACTTAATTTTACATTAATTGTAATTATGTAAATTAATATGATGTTGTCTTTAGTTTTCCTGTTGTGGTTTTTTCTTTCATCTTTAAAATATTCATTTAATATATTCATCAAATTCTAACTGTTAAAGTTGTATTTTATCTACCTTTTACTTCACGTTAAAATGCAATTTTATCGTCTAGACGATAAAAAATTACATATTCACCTTGTTGGTAGCACTGCCAAGCTATGTGAAATCCGAAATTTGCAGGTTATATTTTGCATCAGTCTGTGTCAAACAACGTACTTTTAGTGACTGTATAAGGATCATATAAACATACTAGGAGATGATGTCATCAATATGTTATGACGTGCACGCACGGGCTCAAAAATTCAGGTATATTAGAATATGTGAAGGCTAAGCAATTATCATCCCACCCTCGTAATCTCCTCCCAGCAGCAAGGGTGTAAGCGGTTTAGAAGACCAAGCTGCAACCATGCTGGCAAGCTCCACTTATGGTAGGAGATAAAGCCTTTGTGCCTTTATCCTTACTGTGATTGTATTTTATATTTTTATTTTTATTAGTTATTTTTCCACTTTTATGCAGTTTTATTCAGCAAATATGTTTACATACTTTTCGCAAATTTGCCTTTAAAACTATTTGAATATTTTTGTTTGACTATGAAAATGATCAATAATAAATGTATACGCACCAACAAAAAAGAATAAAGAAGATGATAAACAAACTTCTTTCTATGAGGAACGAAAAAGAATTAATGAAACGATGCCGAAAGAGAATATGAAAATTATAATAAGTGATTTAAATGCACAAGTCGGAAAGAAACAATGTAGCGGAGAAGTATCAGGCATAAACACAATACACGAGAAGATAAACAACAATGAAGCAAGGTTATGTAATTTTGCAGCAGTGACAGATATGTTCTTAACAAGTACAAAGTTCATGCACAAAAAGATTAATAAAATTATAATTATAAAGACGATACCACATACAGACACAGGCAACCAAATAGGCCATGTATTAGTAAAGAGGAGAGACATAACGGTGATAAAAGATACAATAGCTTACAGAAAATCTAATATCTACTCAGACCACATTCTGGTAATAGCTATATGTACGATAAACTTCAGGAGATTAAAACATACAAAATAGTACCACAAAGAGAATAGAACCTAGAAAAACTAGAGCACGAGGAAACAAAAAATAAATATAAGTTAAGAATTATAAAAAGACTGCAAGAAAGGAAAGGTACAAATATAGAAGAGGAATGTAAAATTACCCATGATAGTATAAAAAAAAACAAAAGAAGAAACTATAGGATATCAGAAAAAGCAACAACATAAACATTGGTTGGCGAAAAAGAAATGGCTCAAAACACAAAACAAAGAAGGTAAAAATGCATAAAAGAAAATAAAAAAATTATGTGAAAAAAAGAATAATGGATAGAAAGAGAATTGAATGAAATAGAAAAGGAGTGCAGAAACAATGTAATAATTATAGATTTCAAGCAGGCCTTTGACTGAGGAGAGCCACTAATGGAAAATCTGAAAAATATCGAAATACAAAAAAAAAAATAAGAGAAATTATAAAAATTATGGTAAAAGAATCTAATGCAGTCATAGTCACGAAACAAGGAACAATAGAGAAAATATAAGTAAAATAAGGAGTAAGGCGGGGAGATGATATGTCATCATGACTTTTCACTCTGTCAATGGTACTAATAAACAAATAGAAGGTACAGGAACAATCAACACAAGTCATAGTATACGCGGAAGAGGTAGCAATTATTTCAAGAAGCAAGAAGGAACACATCCTTTTTGCATGAAGGTTGGCCATGGAAGTTTCCTCAAATTAGCTGTGTAAAATGGCTTTATTTAAACGAGATTTACATTTGAGGTTATGGTTTCCAAATGCATTTAGGTTAGAAAACATAGCAAAACTCCTTCAAATTCAAAGTTTTTAAGCAGAGTGAATATCCAATTTCAGTAATTGTGTAACTGAAGAATTTTTAATTAAGTACATGAAAGGTCTTGTAATACTTACTTTAGATTTTAAATATTTCTCCGCATGTACTATCATACATAATGCAACTATTGGGTTCTTGATTATCAATTAATCATTCCTGTTTACATGAGACATATTGTTTGGCAATCACTAAAGTCCGAAGGACGAATGTGATTGCTTAAAACCACGGCCTGCTGAATTGTGTGACAAATGTCACTTTATACGGCCTGGGCACGGCCTTCTGGATTAGCGTGCCTGCCGGCTCTCCCCGGCCTGTTCATTTGTGACAAATAGCATTACAAAGTTGTGACTCGGCATATCGGGGGATTGAAGTTCAGAACCACGCCAGCCGGTTTGAAACTTAGCTTTTATCTGTCAGTTTTGGTTTGTTGATTGGATTATTGTTCTGTGACGGAAACGTTAAATTAGGTTAGTTTTACATTAATTCTGTATACTCTCTAATAAAATTATTTTTTTGCATTTAAAAGACTTCTTAATTGAAACTAGCGTCAGCTGAACTATTCTTAATTTTGCATTTTGTGGTTCTAAAAAGAACCGTTTTGTGTTTCTATTTTTCAAGTCGAGCCTGGAAAATTAGAATTGTTCGACCCAGCTGCATCTATCCAGTTGTATGCCCTTGGAAATGGTGGTCATCCGCTTGATTTCAAAGTTTCAGCACTTTCCGACAATGAGGTTTGGCATGCAATGGCGTTCCATATATTTTATCTGTCCGTGTGTTAGCGAGGTTGGTTATTACCGGTTTTAGCAATTTACTTAAAATTATACTACATATATCTTTGGTATGAATCTTGCAGATAAAGAAATTTGAAGTGGTTAGAGGATCTAGAAGGAGAACGGTTAATATATTACGAGGATTGCATTCCTGGGGTAAATATTCAAATATATTTAAAACCAGCTGAATTAATTGGTTTATTAAACAAGTAAAATTTTTACTAGGGTATTTCAAGCCACCACGATCCTGTAGATTTATAAGAGCCAGTAGCGGATTTGAGCAGGACTTGGTTAAAATTGTATTTAGGCAAGTTTCACACTCTGTTCGTTCTTCTATAGTTCTTGCAATATAACCTGCTAAGAAAGCCACTGAAAGCAGACACAATTCCATAATCTAAGTGAGTAGAAAGGTTTTTAATTCTAGAATTAATTCTTTTAATTCTTCAGGAAGTTCAACTGTAAAGCATGACATCACATTATCAGTATCTGGAATTTGTCCAATATTGCTGCTATAGTCACATTCAGAAAATACATTAGCAGATGCCGATGTTTAAATTATTCCACACTTGACGATTCTTTTACTTGCACTTTCTGCAGCCTGTGCATCTGTGGCGTCCTGCGAGCCACCTTTTAGCCGAACGTCGCTAAACATCGATTCAATAGCATCTGAACTAAAAGGCCTTGTTAAAACATAATAAAATCCGACATCTTGAAGAAGATATTGAATGCATTCAGCAGTACTTTGTGCGGTGAACTTTAGTGCTTTTGCAGTTTCCTTAGTTAATCCTTTCATGCCACCTTTTTTTGAAGTTTCCTGTATAGAATTAATATATACTGGAAATACATCTCTTAACCAGACCAGTCTTTCATCATTAATGTAAATGTACAGTGCACATTTTTCATCCAGTAGAGTAACGTGCTTTGTTTTGTCACTAACGTCGTGTAACTGAAAAAATAAATACATCATTTCCACGTACGTAATGGTGGCTTTTGATGTGGAGAAATCATAAGGCGAATTTGAGTACTGTCTTAAATACTCTAAAGCAGCAATTACAGTAGGCGAGAATAATTGTACAGCCCGTCTAACATTCATTTTCCCGAAGTTGCTGGGATATAAATGTTTTTCTGTTAAAAATCTAACAGGCTTTTTAATTAAATTTCTCTGTAACTGATACAGGTTTTTTTAAATAAGTAGAAGAAATAACACCTTCTTCAGCCTTCATGTCATGGTGGAGAAATATGTTTCTTGCATTCTTTATTGCATGGCAATAATCAAAACTAAAGAATAGTGGCATATTTGGTGTTATTGGATGTTGAATGTGCGTAGAAAGTTTGTTATTTGAAAATGCCTTGAACAATCCCACATTAGATTTGTGATTATCGGTTACAATTCTAATTACCAGAAATCCACACTCACGTAGCAGTTTTAAGACATTCAAAGTTAACTGAGAAAAATCTGATGTCTTTAACGATCTATGGAAAAAATATGCAGCTGGTATCGTAAATTTTGTTGAAAGACCGTGAATAATAAAACAAAGCATTTGGTTAGCTAATACTGGCCTTTTGCCGATTGTTCTTGTTGTACCTGTGGTTTCTAAACCATGTAATCGGTCCTGTGCTCTGTTGTATTGCAATTTTTCCTTAATCGCCATGTCGTCAATTACCAGACTGCACACCCGTTCTACAGGTAGTAAAGACTTTGCTTCTACCTGAAGTCTAGATTTTATGAGAGCAGAGGAGTAGCTATGATTTTCGGGCCCCCCCGCAGAACTTGAATGGGGCCCCTCTATATCTTATACAGCTTTGACATGGCAATAATAATAATAATAATAATAATAAAAATAATAAGAAAAATAAGAAGACGAAGAATAGAACTAAAAAAACAATAATTCATAATAATTAGTTTAATTAATTAATTAAAAATAACAAAAGTGTAATATAAAAACATGTAATTTACACAAAACATTTTTTTCTTGATTTTACTTGGGCAAAATCCGAAATTACCTTGCTTACATTCATAGTCGCAGCTCGTGCTGCTTCTATCGATAAAAGGGATAATGAACTTAACTGATCCTGGGTCATAGTCGTACGCAAGTGATTTTTGATTATTTTAAGTTTCGAGAAGCTTCTTTCTGCATTCGCCACTGTGACAGGTAGAGTTGAGAATAATAAAAAAACGAAAATAACCTCAGTGAAACTGGAGCTCATGTCAGAATATTTCAAAATAATGAGCTCAGCCAAATCTCTTACACTTTTCATATTCTTAATTTCATCCTTAAAGGTATTTTTAAATAATTCCAATTGATTTGGAAATGCACCACTAATATCATCCCCATATCTCTCTTGTAGCTGAGTCGCTTTTTCAAAAAGGCTAAGATCATTTAAGCTAATTAAAACTTGAGGTTGTAAAAATAAAAAATATTTGACTATATTTTGCATTCCCTCAAACCTTCTATTAATTTGAATTGCCTTGTCAAAAATATTAACCCTGAAATAATCTTCAGAGGTTTCAAACCTGTGATCAGAGGCTAGTTCATCAAAATGAAGCTTCACATTTTTCCTTCTTTTATTTTCAAACTCCTGGCTAATTCCCCAACTTCGAGCAACTGATTTACAGTCAACCAAAAATTCGTCAAAGTCGTTACGAAAATGCACAATTTCTGACGAACTCCTCTCCAAAAGTTTGACACATCTCATTAGATCAAGTTCAACGCTTTGTAATGCTTTTGATGCTAAATTTGTAATGGATAAAATTTTTATCACAAATAGAAGTAGAAACACAAATTCAAAATTATCAATTCTTTTTCTTAATTGTCCAGCTTGAACCCGTTCATCCTTTTTTTGACTGCATAATATAATTCTGGTTAATGCTTTCAAAATATCAACGATTCGATTTTTTATAGCTATACAAGATACTAATCGACCGCACCAGCGAGTCGGATTCAACTTTTCTAAAGTTGTTTCGGATTCACCGGTTATTTGAGATAATAGATCCCAACGATTAATGCTGTGTCCAAAGAATGTATAAAGTTCCTGAATAGTCACAAAAAAATTTGCAATTTCTTGAACACCTCTCATTGCATCATTGACAACCAAATTTAGATTATGAGCGCAGTGAATATATACAGCATGTTTTTCAATTGCGCGGATTCTAGTTTGAACACCAGTATAAGCACCGCTCATTGTATGTACTTGCGCCATCATAACCTGTCCACGACACTTATTTAAATCAAGACCTAATTCTGATAGTATTCCTAAGATATTCGAAGTTATACCCTTTGCAGTTTGATCCGTGACTTTGTAGAACCCCAGAAAGGATTCTTCAATTTCCAGAGAAACTGCTCTGTCAGAATCGTCTCGTTTTATAACTAAATATCGGATTACGAAACTCAATTGATCCACTTTTGACAAATCTTGTGTTGTATCCGTAATTATGGCATAGAATGGAGCTGTTTTAATCAAACTTATTATTTCATTTTTTAAATTCTTGGCCAAGATATCTATCAATTCATTTTGAATTTGTGGACTAAGATATTTTACTGCCCCATTTGGTAAATTCATCACTTGTTGCATCACTTCGTCATAATTTGCTAGCAGCTGCACATCTGATAAAAAATTGCCATTATAAATGTCGCTGAAATTTTCACGGTGGCCCCTGAAGGAGCTACAATTCTTTGCTAATTTTAATGTGATTGCAATAAGCCTCTCCAAAACTTTACCCCAAAAAGTACGTTTATTTTTTAGTTCTTTTTGTAACCTATCACTTATAGTATTTTCATTTTTCCATTGTTCCTTAATAAAACATGATGTGGTATGTCTTTCCGAATTCTCATGCTTTTTTATTTTTTTCGAAACTCCCTGCCAGTCGTTTATGCCAGTTATCCACCCCGAAGTTTTTCGTGATGTTTCAGAAAACAACCAACAGGGTTCACAATATACCACATCACGTTTTAGAGAGTAGCATAACCACAAGTTTTCTATAACAATTCCTGATCTAGAGACTGATTTGTAGAATGTAGTGGTGAATGCACGTCCCTTAGTATCTTTTGGAAAAGGGCCTTTAGGCCGACATGGACCAATGGATGTGACGAAGTTTTTCACTTCCGCACTTATATTACTATTTGAAAAGTTGGAAAAGTCCGAACGATATTCCTCTTTGATTAACGTTTGAATTAGGTCAGTACAGTCACTGTCATTGTCACGCACTTTAATTTGAACCCCACTGTCACTATTGGAAGAATTATCATCAAATTCTGACGATTGAGAACATACAGTTGTGTATGGCGTACACAGTTCGATAAATTATGATGACTGTCGACACTTTTTGACGTTGGGGGAAGGTTATTTTGATCGGTCTCTGGTTTTGGCTGTTGAATAAAATAAGTCGTCAAACGAGGAATTTTTTCAAGTTGCCGTTGTAGATTTATTTCAGCCTGTTCTCTATTTTTTCTTTTTCTGTATCCACTTGTACTGGAGGTCGATATCGCCATGTTGTTTTCTCCATTCCGGTGATAATCACCTATCAATTAATCAGTTAATGTAATAAATGAAAGAAGCTGATTTGTTTAAAGAAAATGTTACCTGAAAGAGTATGTCGTAATGTAGTAGAGTAGAAACACTTGAAACTTCAAACTCTTGGACCACGATGTAACAATCTCAAACACCGAACACACTTGTTATAAAATGGTAGTTCTAGGTTCGCATACTTCGGATGCGAGATTCATACTGTTTAAAACCTATTTTTTCTGTAGCACGGACAAGGCTTTTCCACGGCAAATTGAAAAGTACAGGTGTTCAAAAGTATAAGAGACCAAGGACAAGTGCAAAACTAGCAAAAATAATTCGACCTTTCCGATAACCTATTACAGTCCTACCCCAATAGCAGCAATAAGTAGTCGTAATAGTCATGTCGGTGATGTCCATCAAAGAACATAGAACTCTTTTGAATAATAGAACAGGGTGAAATCAGGTGTCTCAGCGTGCTGACTTGAAATTGTTGTATATTACCCATTACCTAGCTTCACATATAGATACGTTTGACACATTATGCTGGGATGAGAAAGAGCTCCTAATTTCCTCGGGCCCCCCCGCGGCCGCGGGCCCTGCGGGCCCGTCGCTACGCCACTGTATGAGAGCAGTTACGTTTCTACCATCCCCGCTGTAACGGTGAAGTGTTACTCTAGACCAGTGTTTCCCAAGCTTTTTTCCTGGCGTACCACTTCACAAGACAAAAATATTTTGCGTACCACTTAGTAACGTGGAGGTAGTTATGGATGGAGTATGTTTGTTATTTTACTAATCTAACTAACCCATTTTATAACCATAAGTCTGAAAAATAAAATTCTGTGTAGTGTTACAATATTTTATTAATTGATATGAACAATAATATGAGTATGATAGTTCCAGCAGCAGCGATTCTTAGAGAGACATCACTAAATGTAATTAAATCATTATTGTGTTCCAAAAATTGCTTTCGGTGCTGTTTGATGAATATAAGTTCACATTTGTAATCTATAGGAAAATATATTTTTCACTCTTCACAATCAATTTTTAAACGTACCTATATGATTTTTTATTTGTCAAGCTTGTGATCAGATCAGAGGCAGGGAAAATATTCCTAGAAGCAATTACAAAATAAAAAGGAGATTCAAACAACTACTATTTTTAAATTATTGGAAAATTAGTCATTATGCATTGATATGAGACAATAGTCTATCTATTCCAATTCAAATAAATTTTATAAAGAATAATTTCACGTTAAACGTTTGCACATGCGACAAAATCTGCACATTAATTTGGGAGCTATAATCTGTAATGAAATATTTATTTACATTGTAACAAGCTTACTGATGATTGGTTACAATGTGCAAGTATGGAATGTCGAGATAGAACGACAATGGAAGGGGTAAGTGAGCTGAGTGCTTCTATCACAGAATTTATAACCAGTTCTTTCACAATGGCCATAGTACAAATTTAATATATATTTGAATGGTATTATCAGAAATTTATTTTTAATGAATATATTCCTGCAAGGCGGGCACTATAGTTTAACTATGTAGTTTCTTAGATGTAATCAATCTCAGCATAAGAGATGTAGTTTTTTCAAAACAGTTGGTATGACTTTCTGAAATTGATAATTCGTAGTTTGTATTACCTCAAATCATATACCTATTTGGACAGCAGTGAAAAGAAAATCAGACACGAAAAAATTACAAAAGTTCTGAATTTATTAAATAAAGTAAGGTTTTGGACAATAAAGGTTTAACTAATGAAAAAACAGTTATTTTAAGTTTATTATGGCATTTTGTCACCTAACCTACCTTACTCTAGCCTAGCCTAACTTAACCTATTCTAAAGTAAAGCTAACCTATCTTATGCTAACTCAGAGTAACTTAACTTTTCTTGTCTTTACAAATAATATACCTAAACAGATAGATCAACAAATAACAGATAACGTTTAAAATTTTTGCACTAATTTTAAACCTCTTGTTACCTACAAGCATCACGTAAGCTTTGTTTCTAGATTTTTTCTGTGTGAATAGTGCTTTCCTGTAGTTTCAAGGACTCGGAGTGAGAAAAAGATCTAGCTGCTCTCTGAACTACCGGTGTATATTGTGCAGCTGAGCTTTTTGTCACCTAACCTACCTTACTCTAGCCCAGTGTTTCCCAACCTTTTTTCCTGGCGTACCACTTCACAAGACAAATATATTTTGCGTACCACTTAGTAACGTGGAGGTAGTTATGGATGGAGTATGTTTGTTATTTTACTAATCTAACTAACCCATTTTATAACCTTAAGTCTGAAAAATAAAATTCTGTGTAGTGTTACAATATTTTATTAGTTGATATGAACAAGGAATTCATACCGTAAGTTTAAAATAAAAAAAAACATTATACTGTAAGGAAAATACAACAAAAAAATAAAGAAAACTTCAATGAGAAGACTGAGCTTGGAAGATTAGAAGCCAGCTTGGGAATGTCTGGTCTAAGATTGATCAGTCATAAACGAAGATCATTTTCCACACTAATAAGCCTATTCCGATATTTGTTCTTAAGATACACAAGTGAAGAAAATGTTGTCTCGCACAAGTAAGAAGTTGTAAAGGGAAGTAAAAATTTAACTGCTTTGTCAGCTACTTCTGCGTAGTCCGCACGCTTTTCAACCCAGACATGCACGTGCAACATTTTTGAAAATTTTTGCTGTAGTTCTGAGTCACAATTTAGTTCATACAACTGTTCCTTTTCTTTCGCAGTAAAGATTTCTGGTGCCACGTCTATATCAGCACAGGGGTTTTGGATCCAGAAATATTTGCTGAAGTCTTCAGGGAAATATAGGTTGTAGCTTTGAATCAAACTAAGACAGTGGTAATTTTCTTCAACAAAATTCTCAAGCGTTGGAAACAAAGATACATTTTTCTGTTCTGCTTCTTTTGCTGCTTGATTCAGCTTCTTTTTCATAGCACTTATTCTATCATGAACCCGAAAAGAAGTGTTATAATTTCCTTGCAGGGCTTGGTTGAGCTCATTAAGCTTTGAAAATATCTCTGCCAAATACGCCAACTTACACTGCCACGATTAAGCAAAATTCTTGTAACATTTATTTATTGTATTTACACAATAAATAAGTTTTGTCAATTCGCATTATCATGTCGATATCAGTTGCACGAAGGAATGCAATCAGTTAAACATTTATTTTGTACTTCAAAAGATTTTCACGAGGAATATATTTTTAAAAATATTGCCGAACTAGGCCTTATTATTTTGTGTATTCCACACAAGAATGCTGATGTTGAAAGAATATTGTCTAATATTACATATATTGAAACTAAAAGAGAAATAAGCTTTCAACATCACTTTTTGAAGCTGTACTGCGAATAAAAGTTGATCAGCATGGCAAGAAGTTATGTTGCCATAATTGTCGAAATGTATTCTTTAAAAAAATGTGTTTTTATTCAATAACCAAATTTTAAAACAATTTTTTTCCCCGTGTGCAGAGCAGCACGTACCACCGCACTGGCCTCTGCGTACCACTAGTGGTACGCGTACCACAGGTTGGGAAAGACTGTTCTAGACGGTAGTTTTAGCAAATGTGAACGGCAAACCTCATAACCTTTTGGCGAAGATATTCTCCAAATGATACAATTTCGAATTATTTGTTCAGAAAATCTTGGTTTTGATTTACAGTAATTTAAAATTTGATCAAACAAAAAAGTTGCATACAAATTATTGTTAACAACTGCATCTTATTGAATCTTTTTTACCGTCTCACAATTTGAATATTGTATTGTTTTCCTCAGTTCCAATATTTCTTGGTCTTTTAGTTAATTTTTTTTTAATTAGTCGGGAATTTTGCATTTTCAACGCTCTGATTTTCTTTTTATAGTTTTCTATTAGGTTTTCGGTAATTACACTGACCTGAATGCCTTTATCCCTTGTCTAGAATTTCAAATAAAATGTTTAAGTATTTACGGATTCTAGTACCTAGTACCTACTTATAAATACTAACCACATTGGAAGTATTTAGAAGGGTAACAAAGTGGAGTTGAAAGCAAAGGAATGTTTGCAGGTCCAGGAAAAGTGTCAGTTTGGATTGGTATACCAGCAGGAATGTTCGAAATACTTCTCTAAAGCATATTGTTAGTGAAGAATCTTTAAAAAATTTGTTTCAATAATTACTGTATGGAGCTTAGGCACTGCTGTACGTTTTAATAATTTGCGACTAACAGCTCTGTAACAATCGTCTTCAAAATGTAAACTACAAATTACAGCAGTTCCAGGCACTTTTGTATCTGCATTAAAATAAAATTTATATTAAGTATGTACTGAAAGATCTTATTTTAAAAATTCCTACCAGGGTGTATACCTAATTTTTCAAACCACCTACTTCGTAAAAAGTTATCTGAGGGAAATTGATGAAAGACCTTAGTTGTTTTATAATCTTTACATGTTGCCACGAAGCATTTATTATGTGTTTTCGACATTTTTGTACGAATAAAAATACAAAATGGATTTTCACAGAAGCAACAAAGTAAATTTGCAATTGACGAAAATGCGTACGTAGAAACGTCAAAATTTTATATTAATCAGAGCTAAAGCACCTCTATAATACGAGCATGCTTGTCAGCCATTTTGAATCACATCACAAAAGTGGCAAATTCAAAAAACTAGTTACTTTTCAGAAAATGAAAATAGGTTAAGGTGTATACATTTGATGCAAAGCATAAAAGGCAAAAAACACAGGAAAACGAAGACAGCTGGCAACTCAAACACGAGGTTAGAAGCTAGAACAGCGAGAATAGATAATATAATAACCCACAGCGACTGAAATGTTTGACATTGTAGGGTTATGTTTTGGTTGCATCATGTCCACCAACATGTAAACGCGAAAGTACTGTGATGCAGGATTTTATGCAACTTGTGCGACATGCGTCTGCTTGTACTATAAAGGGCTCTAATCAGAGCCAGTGTATATAAGAGAGTACCGCCATTCTTTGATCCGTGAAAATGCCGCCATCGCTGCCATTTTTGTTCCCATTAGCAATAACTGATTGAGTTATGTGTAAAATTTTACTTGAAATTGGCAAGACTGTAAGTCTATGTCAAATTCCAGGTTAGCAGGTTATGAATTGCTTCAGTTTGTGTCAAAACTGACGTAAATGTAACCTGCTAACCTGGAATTTGACATAGACTTACAGTCTTGCCAATTTCAAATAAAGCTTTGGATTGCCAACAAACTTCACATTGACGGAATTGTGTTACAAAACTCAAAGTGACGCATATGGCAGAGGAATAAACATGGCGGACGTGGGGGTACTCTCCTATGTACACTGGCTCTGATATTAATATGATGGCGTTTGTAAATTGTTCTGTGCGCGCGAAAAGATAAAATTGACTATTCAATTCACCTGTCATCTGTCAAAAAGTGACCAATGAAAATCCAGAATTCTGACGTTTCTTGACCAATCAAAAAAATATAAGTGGATATATCTTCCTAGAAGGTATTCAAGTGACTATTTTTAACAAATGCGATTTTTATTAGAAAAAGTCAATATTAGTGTTCTGTTACTATAGAAATTGCATAGTTTGTTGCTAGATTTACTGAAAACTAATTTGAAAAGCTAGTTTGGTTCATTAAATAGTCCCTCGAATACCATTCTTAGTCAAAGTTAAGTAGATTATTTTTGCGGTGGTATCACTACTCATGTCCATTGCGCTTGGGATTAGGACTCGTGCTATCGCACTCGTCCTAATCGTACCAAAGCGCAATGGACATTCGTGACACCACCGCAAAAATAGTCGACATAACTTTGACTACTCATGGTATTATAAGTGAAAGTATTTTGTTGAATCCGCCCATAGATAAAATAATACTTCGTGTAGAACGCAAACTCGATATAAAAAAAAAGTTAAGACGCCATCTGTTGGCTTGTGGACGGTGCGGTTTCACAGCCTACTGATTGGTAGGTACCATTTATTTTTAATTAAAATTTAAAATTCTAATAATAATTCACAAATTAGAACTTCGACTTTACTTTCGATTTTTATTTTTCTACGTTTTCTTGTACATTGCATACATTTTATTTTTAAAGCACATACTACGTGTATCTTTGCCACTTAAAATTAAATTCAATCCTTTAACAAAATTAAATATTGTTAAATATACTATTTTATCACGAATTTCATTTTCAAGGTGGTTTTTATGTGCGCATGTAAAAGGGAATTGGGCATGATACGGCAACAAACCACAAATTTTATTTTTAACATTCTCAACAGACGTGATGTTACTTAAAACAATTTTAGAAATATTATACATTTTGTTGATTGTTTTGATAAAATCTAATTTACTATACACCAATTTTTTATTTTTTGAATTATATTCTTTTTCATTGATTAACATATGAAACTGTTCGTTAGTGGATTGTGTACTATTAATTTTAGTTTTGCAATCTTCACAAGTTACATTTTTTAATGTTCGCGTGATCCAACCAGATATATATCCGATAATGTTTTGATGTTAAGTCTTTTTCTAATTCAAATTCTGGTAGATTAGAAATACACTTGTTAACATTAAAAATTTCAACTGATGGTTCCGTAGTTTTACGGTTGTAGGTACTATTTTTTTCAATTAAATTCCTAATATTAAATAAATTCGGCATGTTCCTATTTTCGCAGTTTGTTCCAATTGATGTGGAACTATAGAAATCCCTAATTAACAACGACTTAAAACTATCGCGAAACTGAATCGTTGTTGGATTTATTGCTCTGCTTCGCTGATTTCTAATTTTGCCGAAATAATTTTCAATTACATCCTGATTGAATGCGCGAGGCAAAAAAAAATAGATTTTTCACCTTCTATCAAAATCTGATATAGCTCTAAAAAGCCTTCTAACGCTTTTATTAAATTTTTCAAGGTTGGAGGAATTGTTTTTTTCTCAGATTCGTCAGTGAAGTACATACTTTCCGAAACTTGAATAGCTTCTTTCCAAAATGTCTTATGTCCGAATTTTTTAATACTCCACCAGAAATAGGTTTGCCACAACGCAACGTGGACGCAATGTTCCCCCATTAACACTGTCGAATAATTTATCAAAAAAGTGAATTATTTTTGCAGATCCTAATGCTCCTTCGGTTAACTTGTTGTGACTATGACCTGTTAACACATAGCGGTAAGTTCCTTCTAAATAAAAAAAACTAGATATTATTAATTACCTACCGCATTTAGCTATTAATGCCATAGTTGAAGCCATTGAATGGCTTAACACTTGAGTTGCATTCCTAACTTTCATTTTTTGAATCTTTTCTGAAATAACATGCAAATCTGTAATTCTGTGGAAGGCTCTTAGTTCACCACTAGCTTGATCACTAAAATATGTTTCCATAATGTGGGTCCATTTTGCTACGATAATTTCTTCTGTTGTTTCCCATACTAAATTTTTTGTGAGCAAATTATTTCGTATTCCTTTCATCATATGTGGTATATCGAATAGAGGTATAATTTCTTCGTTTGATGTTATAATTTTTCTTTGAATTTTTTCACCTTTTTGTAAATATATTTTCTTAGATTCATTTAGTAGACTGTTTATAGCTGCTTGGTTAGGTTGTCCCTGATCGCAAATTGTAACCAAAATTTTTAATCCGCAATTTTGAACTTCTTTCACCAATGATGTTATTAATTGGGCAATAATTGAAGATTTCGTGGAAGATGAAGAAAAACCAAAATTAATTGGTTGCTGCCACTTTTTGAAAAGTCCACGAAGGTAAAACACAAGAACGTGGTTGCAATTTCAAAACTGTGTTCACAACCGATATCTTGAAAGCCATAAAATGTATCATTATTTTTGTCGTAATCTATGTGTGCATTATCGAGATCTCATCAAAACTAAGAGCACACGCTTTGTATCTATCAGCTAATTTTGAAGCAGCCTTTTTCAAGTTATCAAATATTACTACTTTATTAGTCCCAGCATCTATGGGTACTTTATTTAGCATAGCCATTATTGTCTGCCGAGAAGGTAATGCAACAAATTCTCTTAGCTTTGAGTAACATCTTCCGGATTGCTTATAAAACAACAATGCAAAAAATTTTTCGCCTGTGGCGTATCTACGTCCTTTTGACTTGATATTCCTCTTTTTTAATTGTGACAAGCAAAAATTTATGGCATCTTGTCCTAATACTTTACTTTTTAACTTCATTTCAAACTTTTCGTACAGTTTTAAACGTTGTCTGTAAGAAGCAGCTTTAATTTTGTTTCTTCGTGCCGTACGATATAAATTTTTAAAAATAGGAGGTAGGTTTGCTAGTTGGATGGAGCCATGGTTTTTTGAACTGTTTGACTGATTATTTGAAATTTGGGAATTGATATTTTGTAATTCATTTCCTGACAATGTAACTGGTGTCATTGTCAACCAATGGCATTCTTCAATTTCAAAATAAACTACCAATCGAACGATTATTTTAGTGACAATAATTCGAGGAGCTTTATTTCAGCGACATTTTTTTCTGTAACTAAAGTATGATCAAAACTTATTTTCATCTAGTATGGCTATGGAATATTTCCTTATTTATGAATACAACTGTTTATCCTTAAACGTCAAACTTGACATTTGATTTTTAAGTGATTTATAGTTGCATTCATGAATTAGGAACTGATTCATAGTCATACTAGATAAACATAATTTTTGATCGTACTATATTTGACATTAGAAAATTAAAAAAATATATTAACTGTTTAGTTTCAAACACATTTATTTTTGAATCCTACAAATTACAAAAATGCTTCAAACATCTTGAACAATTCATACATTATTTATAATAATTAAAGGTACAATTACTATAAACATTTGGGGTTATACAATGTGGTGTTCCCTGAAATTTCTTCTGAAAAGATTCCGGATGTTCTGAGCTCTGTAATAATTTTCGAATGGTGTTCCGCATCCATTTGGAGATATGGTCGAATTGATCCTACTGAACTATGTCCAGTAATTTTGATAATTTGTTGTTCGGGGATTCCAGCTTTTGCTAACTGGGAAACGGCTGTAGATCTTGTGGAATGGTTAGTTACCTTCTTGTTTTTAATGTCAATACCAGCTTTTTCTGCGCTAATTTTAGTCCATTTGTTCATTTCGTTGATTCCAACTGGAGAGTTCTTATACCACGAAGAACTTTCATTTGCCTTCCAGAAAGGATTTTTGGTCAAAAAAAGTCGGTCGGTTGTGATATTTGAACTTCTTTTTTCCAACATTTTATGCAAAAGCCTAAAACTGTGAAAGTGTTTATTTTTGTTACAATGCAATTTTCGAAAACTCACCTTACTGGACACAAGTTTGGGTCCATCATATTGGTTACTAACCATTTCGAATCGCTCATACGACGATTTCCTCCTTAACATGTTTTAGAAAAAATGGGATTGTATTCGTATCTTCCAGTAGGGTTGCCAAAATTATCCATCTCTTGTTTAAAATAATGCACCAAACATTTTACACCTTCACCGTCGCGCCATGCCAGTTCGCGAGCAGCTATCAGGAAAAATTTTATCTGCAGACCCAACGGATCATCTTTGTACCATACTGTGATCATCTTATTGTACTCAATTTCCAGGAGAGCCACAGAGCTTTCTTTTCTTTTGTCAGTATATACTTGCAGTTGTCGTCTTTTTGAATCTCTAGCACTTCTAGCCCATTTGAATTCAATTCCGGTGAATGGATTAATCACTATATTGAATTCTTTATAATATTTTTCCTGCAGAAGTTTTGCGGTACTATTCCACATTGTTTTTATCACCGTCTCCTTGTAATCGGCACCATTTTTGCGCCTCATATTAAAAGCATAGTCTGTAAGTAATTCTTTTAGATGGAATGCCGAAACTTGAGTTTGCAAAGAAAATTTTCTCGCTTCACAAAACTTCGAAAACTGCGCCCAACAGGATTTCTGTGCAACTTTAGTATTCTTTGGCTTATTTTGCTCCACTAACTTATTAATTACATCCAAACTAACTACACTAAAACGTTTTGAATCCATTAATGACAAATAACTTGGATTTTCTTTTTAGAAAAGTTTTGTTTGTTTATTTGTAAAAATGTTGCTAGGACCGGTTACTATGGATATAACTCAAAAGCCACTAGCTTTGTGAATTTATAATTTTAGTGTTAGGAGTACTTTTATTGACCATTTTCAACAATTTAAAAGTTAAATTGTCAAGACGAATAGGACTCTAGGTCAAAATATTGCCGACAATTTTTGCTCTTCAGATTGTCTCGTTTCTGTTGCTTTAGAAAATAACGACTCGTGCAAGCACTCGTCGTTATTTTCGTCGCCACAGAAACTCGTATCTGAATCGCAAAAATTATTGTCACTTATAATACCATGAGTAGTCAAAGTTATGTCGACTATTTTTGCGGTGGTGTCACGAATGTCCATTGCGCTTTGGTACTATTAGGACGAGTGCGCTAGCACGAGTCCTAATCCCAAGCGCAATGGACATGAGTAGTGATACCACCGCAAAAATAATCTACTTAACTTTGACTAAGAATGGTATTCGAGGGACTATTTAATGAACCAAACTACTTTTTTAAATTAGTTTTCAGTAAATCTAGCAACAAACTACGCAATTTCTATAGTAACGGAACACTAATATTGACTTTTTCTAATAAAAATCACATTTGTTTAAAATAGTCACTTGAATACCTTCTAGGAAGATATATCCACTGATATTTTTTTGATTGGTCAAGAAACGTCAGAATTCTGGATTTTCATTGGTCACTTTTTGACAGATGACAGGTGAATTGAATAGTCAGCAATATTTTGACCTCTCGTCCTATTATAACTGAAAATTATTAGGTCATTATTGAAGTACATCTAAACTAGTTTCCTAATAAAATTTACCATAGGGAATTTGTGGGGTAGGTGTAGATGTGGATGGATTACTTGAAATTTGAGAATCGAAATTACATTTTACAACGCAGGTAGACGGTGTATTTTCGCTGTTTAAGTGTGCCATATTCGTTAATTCGTTTTCTGAAAATTTTTAGGCTATTATTTAAGTACATTTAAACTAGTTTCATGATAACACTTACCGTCGGGAATTTGTAGGGTAGGTACAGCCATGTTTTGAAGTTTCCTATTGGAATCAAAATCTCTCTCCGTAAAGTGTAAGCCGCAAACAGTATACCCATTGTATACTTTCATTGGATCCATTTCTATTAGGGATAAATTACCAATTCGTTTTAACCATTCCTTAAAAGGCGCGGAAGACTTTAT
Organism: Agriotes lineatus; assembly: GCA_940337035.1. NCBI lineage: Eukaryota > Metazoa > Arthropoda > Insecta > Coleoptera > Elateridae > Agriotes > Agriotes lineatus. The sequence continues at coordinate 238,351 of CALNHX010000808.1, forward strand.
AGGGTTAGGAAATCTGTGACGGGGGATACTGTTTTTCTTATATACAGTGTAATATTTATGTACACAACAAAGTTTCATTTCAAATATGAAAAATTAAGCAAATATCTGTGTGACAATATTTCTCGCGAAAAGTCAAATTCAACTTTTATATTTTATTTTATTTTAAAATGTACATTCTCGATTTAGCTTTAAAAAAGACGCCCTTTATCGGCCTGTGGACGGTGCGATAACTAAGCAACGCCTATTCTAGGCTGACTTTGCATTCTATAATATTATTTTATCTATGAATCCGCCTAGAGTCCCTTATACAGGATCTCTAAATCCGCCGCGCCAGTTCCGCCATCTGCAGTTTAAAGGTAGATTCAGACTGGCGGTAGCGGCGCGGTGGCGGCGCGGTAGCGGAGCGGTCCTGAAACCGCTCAGCAATCGCTCTGCACGTTTTTAAATGATATGATTCAGACTAACAAGCTGCGCGGAAGCGGAGAGGTAGCGACACCCCGGCGAGGATAAGGCGGTAGGCTGACGGAGCGGTTTCGATCGATCGGGGAGCGATTTTTATGAAGAAACCGCGCGGTTAGATAAAAACACAGCCATAATTTAGAGTGAAATATGCAGTTCAGTACCGTCCCGTAGTTGCAGGCGGATGTGATTGTGCTACAACATAGAAGAGCAACCAAACATTTTGGGTTTGGAAATTAACTATACAGCTAAATTGTTCAATCAAATTAATTTTAATCGCGTTACGTTTGCATTTAAAAACTAACTTCTTCAGACGTTTACATTAAGTTTTTAAACAGTTAATTATTTGATGAACTAAAAATAGCAGAATGATAAACAATGTATATTTTTATCCTTATGATTGTATAATTGATTTAATTGGGGCGGAATGAGTACTTTTTTAATTTTTAAATAAATCCTTGACGAAACAGTTTATTTTCAAATTATGCTATTAGTAATTAAAATTTAACATTTATTACTAATAGCATAATTTTAAAATAAACTCTTTCGTCAACGATTTATTTAATTTAAAATGTAAAAACGTGAGTGCTAAATTCTCACCAATTAAATCAACTTATACAATGATAAGAATAAAAATATGCTTTTTTTATATGTACAATCTAATCTCATTCTCCTAATTAGTTCATCAAATAAGTAACTGTTTAAAAACTTAATTTAAACGTCTCAAGAAGTTAGCTTTTCAATGCTAACGAAACGCGCATAAAAATAAATTTGATTGAACCATTTATTAATAGTTAATTTCTAAATCAAAAATTAAAATATGTAATATTATGTGTGTTTACGTTATTCTTTATTCGTCAATAAAAAATATTATTTTGAGTTCAATATTTGTAATTGTTTTTACTTTATAATATACAGTGTGTCCGCGGATTGGGTTCACATAAGATGTAAATGACAAAACATTTTCGAGTTAGATGTTAATATTCTAGGAATCGTTCCTGCTTGTTCTCAAACCAAGATTTTGAGAAAGTCAATCAAATTAATTAATATACAGGGTATTTTTAGAATCAATTTAAAAACAATCCAAGAGTAAACTACCTTTATTAAAAAGGGTAACAAAAAAAGTATTAAGAAAAATTGTTTAGAATTAAGAGTAATGGCAGACCCAATTTTCAGACAAATCGGCCACTCTTCATCGGAACTCTCTGAACTACTTGTAAACATTTTTACAAAACTTATTATCGACTTGTAACCTGCACGCCTCTGAACGCCGCTTGCAAATAAACTCGCCGTCGAACTACCGCGATCAGTATGAATACCTAGTAGTCTAAAAACCGCCCAGAATACGCGCCGCTACCAAACCGCTACCGCACCGCTGCCGCGCCGCTACCGCCAGTCTGAATAGACCTTAAACGCTGAGCCAACGCTTCCAAATCCCCGAGTAACTAGCGCCACGCGGATCACTCAAAAAGCTTGTAAATGAACAGGCCGGTGGTTTTGATTTACTTGGGAAATAATATTTATCTACGACAGTGCCTTTTCGTTAGCAGTTTTAAGTTTGTAAAACGACGGTTTAATAACATGTTTTCGTTAGTTTACGTCGTTAATAGCAACGTGCTTAAAAAAATCATTAGGCACGTAGTTAGTAGCAACGTGTTTTAAAATTTTTAAAACACTCAAAATTCGGACCGGTTGCTAGTAATTCTAATTTACATGTAAAATATTTTTTATATTTACCGTATTTTTTAGATTCTATCGTAGATAAAATATTGTACGGTACACATGCGTAAAGCATCTTTAGTCACTCGTGGGGCTTAAAACGCTCGCCCACTCACGTTTTAACTCTACCCCACTCATGCCTAAAGAGTAGCTTTGCGCACTTGTATCGTAAATTACTATTATTAAATTATAGGTTGATGATTAATTATAAACTGAATGAAAGTAGCTGCAAACTTATTAGGCACGTCATCCGTATTTGATATTTCGACATCACAGTATCTGTGTTTTGTCTCATACTTGCGATTCTCTTTGTTTTTGTTTATGAAATTCCAGAAACTGTTTACATTAACTAATATTTCGTTTTCAACTGATTTTAAACAATTTTGATAAGCTGCCCTAATGTTTCTCTTACAGACCGCTCTCAACCGCTTGAATTCTTTCAGATGGAATTCTGATTTCTGCTTGTTTTTGTGAAAGTATTTCTGCTGTTTTAAATTAGCAATAATCTTTGTTGAACCAAATTGGATAATTGTTCGATTTAAAACTCATAATCTTTGGAATGCTTGCATTCATTACTTTGTAAAGTTTTTGATAAAAACCGCCCACTGCTTTATTGGATCTGTATGAGATTTTAATTCATTCCAGTTGACATACTTTAGCAAACTATACATTCGCAAATAATCTGCTCTCTTGAAGTTATCATGCATGATCATGAAATTTTCTCCAATAAATGGAGCATATGGTACCACATACTGTTCTAAGATTTCTTCAATGTATCGAGCAGCTGTGAAGGATCAATTTTCAATAATGACAAAGTCCGTGCGGGCATCAAACGAAATTCCTGCCCATACCATTAGAGAACCGCCATGAAAACGAGTTCTGGGAGAGATATTACATTTCACGTCCATCGGGAGAATTTAAACAAAATCTCGATTCATCCGAGAAAAGGGCGAACTGCACAAGAGCTTCGTCTTCTTCTTGGCTAGAGATTTTAGGTCGGGATGACCCTGGTCTTCTTCTCAAGGTTTGGTCTTGTTGCCAGCGCTTCTTAATTTTAAAAACCGCACTACTGCTAAACTGTAGGAAACGAACAACTTGCCTTATTGACCAATGGTCTTCTAATTTGCTAATAATACGCATTTTTTCGAGTTCGGTAAGATGCCGCGGTATTTTGACAGATTATGAGTGACAGATCAATATTATTTGTCAACATCAATTTATTTACTGTTCTGAAACCCTTTTTGATCAGTCTAGCAGTAATAGTCCAGTGCATTTATCCGAAAAATAGATGTAACCTCGGAAAAAATCCTAGAAAGCTGAAATTTGGTTTACACATACCTCTCGTCGTGCCAAATAAGGGTTGAGAAGTCCCCAACGATCCGTTGTACGCATAACTTTTTACAGTGCTCAGATGGTAATTTTTTCGGTTTTTCAACTATATCTTCGTTCATATCGACTCTACGACTACGAATATGCAATAACCAAAGAAAGGTAATTAAATTCTCTACAAAAAAGGTTATCAATAGTTTTTACATACAAGCAACAGTTTTCACGGAAATTCGGTAGGGAAATCATAAGGTTAGCAAATATCATTGTTCTCTTCCTGAAGACGAAGCATCGCTATCTTTTGAAGACGTTGCACAGTCAAATAATGTTGGTGAGTTGAAAAATGTGGCGAAAAAAATTCTGAGTTACAAAATGAAAGCCCTACTGCGAAATTGTGGAGAAAATCGTACGACACTCATTAATGACCAATAGAAAAATTAGTTCACGAGCCGTATCCAAGACAACAAAAAAATTTCTTGGAAATTTTTTGTAGGTAGACATTACTTCTGTTTAGGGTTTGTATCGTTACGATTTTCTTACCGAATCTGCATTCGAGCATTAATTCATATCCGGAAATTATTTTTCGTGCACTCAACAACGTCCTAATTTGCCCTCGCGTCCCGCTCGGGCAAATTAATACGACGTTGTTGAAACGCACTCAAAAAAATTTCCGGAAAGAATTAATGCTCTTATGAGATTATATGTGAAAATCGTACGACACTCATTAATGACCAATAGAAAAATTAGTTCACTAGCCATAACCAAGACAACAACAAAATTTCTTGGAAATTTTTTCTAGGTAGACATTACTTCTTTTTAGGGTTTGTGTCGTTACGATTTTCTTACCGAATCTGCATTCGAGCATTAATTCATATCTGGAAATTATTTTTCGTGCATTCCAACAACGTTCTAATTTGACCTCGCGTCCCGCTCGGGCAAATTAATACGACGTTGTTGGGACGCACTCAAAAAATTTCCGGAAATAATTAATGCTCTTATGAGATTATATGTTACAATATTCCGTAATGATTACTGTTGCAAAGGAATTTGTAAGAGCAGAAAAAATGGGAAATTGGAAGATGCATTTAACTACTGTAAAAATGCCATCATATTTTCACGCAGGAGGACAGTTTCTTTATGCAAAATCGGCCCATTTGTATATTCAGAACATGGAGGGATTAGAAACTTCGATGGAAAATAAAGCTTTTAAAAAATTCACTGGCAACTTTTTAACTATGTCCATACAACTTTTGGTGAAAAGGCGGTGATTGTTTTTGATGGGTATAACAACAGCAAATACAATGTGAAAGCTATGGAACAACTTCGCCGATCTTCAAAACCGTCATCTGCAGACGAATTTTTGACGAGACAATGAATGTAACCGTCAGCCAGGAAACGTTTCTTTCTAACAGCAGCAACAAATGCAAATTGCTTTCGATGCTATCAGAGAAATTCAAAGCCACAAATTTCCTCGTCGAACAGGCTGAGGGTGATGCTGACGTTCTCATTATTGAAACAGCACTGAAACATTAATTTACATACAACCGTTGTTGTTGGAGAAAATATTGATCTTTTCGTTATTTTAATGGCTCGAACACCTGTTGAGAAAGATTTTTTTTTCCCAAACTGAGCAAAGGAGCAGTCCAGCAAAAAACGTTCTCTTCCCGAAGTTTCTATCAACATGAAAAGAGCAAAGGCCATATTTTATTTTTACATGCGCTTTCTGGTTGTGATACAACATCTGCTCTTTTCCATAAGGGAAAACGGGAGCTCTGAAATTATTGCAAAAAAGACAGGACTTACAGAATTCAGCTTAAGTTTTCAATAACAGTGATACTTCCCACAAATCAATTGCTCATAATGGATTATTATATTTTTGGGCATACATGGCGCTCCACTTAAAGAATATTCCATAAACAACTATCGTTATTTGTGCTTCGCTAAATCCATAGGTAAAGACAAACTTTCAAGGTTAAGCCTATTACCACCTACAGCCAAAGCAGCTGAAGAGCATCTCTACCAAATCTACTATCAAGTACAGACTTGGTTGGGTGTTAAATTGACTCCAGACTCCTTATTGCACGTAAAAAATCATCAGCACCTCCTGCTTCGGACTGTCTTCTAAAAATGATTATTTGTAATTGCACGAAAGGCTGCGGACCATTATGTGGCTGTCGAAATTTGAGACTCGTCTGCACACCAATTTGTGGTCATTGTCACGGACATTGACAATCCAGAAATCGATTCTATGTATGCTTTTGCTCCCATCAACAATATTGAAGAGGAATATATTTCCTAAACTCATAACCTTCCAACCAAATTTCCGTGAAATCTGTTACGTGTATGTAAAAACTATAGAAAACCTTTTTTCTAGAGAATTTTATTATCTTTCTTTTGTTATTGCACCTTCGTAGTCGTAAAGTTGATAGGAACGAAGATATAGTTGAATAACCGAAAAATCGACCTTCTGAGCACTGTAAAAAGTTATGCGTACAACGGATCGTTAGGGACTTCTCAACCCTTATTTGAAACGACGAAAGGTAGGTGTAAACCAAATTTCAGCTCTCTAGGATTTTTTCCGAGGTCACACCCTAAATGCACTGGACTATAAGGCCGGCCGCTCACTGAGACGACGCGTTTACGACGCAACTGACAGAAAACTCATAAGTTATAATCGCGTGGAGATTGTCTTATGGGTTTATGTACTTCACTGCACACTGCTGCGATTGCGATGCGATCGCGATGCAACTTGCACAAAATAATTGCTCGCGACTGTCAGTGCCAATCGCGAAGCGATTAGTTGCGTTGAAGTTGCGGGATAAAAATGCAAGGACTGTCAAATTAGTACAAAAATACCCTTATATTAATGCGGCGTCATTCAATCGACAACTTAAACTCTTCCACTAATACATTAAAGTTCTCTTTTGACATTCGGTAACATGATTTTGCTCATGTTGGGTGAGCTTCCTTGCTGCAATAAAATAAAGGTATTGCCCTCTTTATTGTTTTTGATATAGGGGTGAAAGTAGACTTCCTTTTTGGTTCCCTGTCCTGGTTTCGTATGTATCAGTAAGCTACAACTACGTCATTATCATCATCACTCGAATATATTTTGCACCAGACTGAAAATAAATTGCTCTGATGTGCATAACACAAGTTGCCGTCGCGATCGCATCGTAGGTATGTCGTAGTCGCGTCGTAATCGCATCGCAGTCGCGTCGGGCCAGTGGATGGAGAGCCTAGGGTGGATTGTACGAAACTAGTTGAACCTCGGATCAAATTTGAACTCCGTTCAATGGCAAAATTACGTTGTAGGAAGGTTGATCCGCCGAGAAAACTGTACTGAACGTCGTTCAAGTTGAACGGTCGTTCGCGCTCGTTCAAGATAACCTAGCCACACTAATGTCAATTATTCGGTCTCTTATTTACAAATTTGTGTGTGAAAATGATGCGTGATTATTTGGAAGAACTAAACGACGAGGAATTAGTTGACCACGAATTGAACCTCAGAGTTCTTAGACCTGATAATTTTCAGAAATTAGTCCAGTCATAATATTTTGGGTTACAAAAGGTCCTGAAGTTTTGAAACTTGCCAGGAATGTCCACCCATATGCCCTAACTTGGAAAAATAGCGCCCAAAAACAGTTTTTGATGTATAACTCCGTTCCTGTTAATCCTATGCAAAAAAGTTCTTATGATAAATTAAAGAGAATAATATTTTCTACTAAACAATACTAATAATATTTTTTGTCAGATCGATAGTTTTCGAGTTAAAGGGCTTAGAAATAAAACGAACATTTTGAATTCGCAAAAAATCTGTATTTTCAACACTTTTTTCACATTAACCACAAATTAACTTATCTATAGTTTGTTCTACAGAAACATTAAAACCAATACATACTTGCAAATTCGTTTCTACACCACCCATGAGGTAGAGTGCATCGGCGCTTTTTTTTACGTGGTTTCCCCAGTAGGCCTAATCCACAATCGAATTGATTACCTAAAGTACGTTTTTTTCCTATAAAAATTTTCAAGGTCAAAGAATTTAGGGTTTATGTTGGTATAACTTGGATTCCTTTAAAAAATATGTGTTGGCAAAATTTGTTTTAGTAACTTTATAGAACTAAAAATTGGTGGGAAATTTAAAATCTGGCATTAAAGTTCTATATACATCAAAAGCTCTTGCTAATCTTTCGTAAAGGTCTCCTTCTGGTGTGTTAAGATGCAGATCCAACAGTTCCTCTGCACACTTCACTACATTTAATTTTAAAAGATTCCGTTTTTACGCGTATTCAGTTTCAAAAAAGAAAAACTGACAATTTAATTTTAAATGTCAAAGTGACAAAAGTCGTTGACAGAAAAACCTGACGAAAATACATTTTTTAATAATTTAAAAAAAGCAGTTTTGCCAATTTTATCTTGACCTTGAAAATTTTTATAGGAAAAAAACGTACTATACTTGCTTTTCCGCAGCTTTGCACATTGCGATAGTTTTGGCGCAAATGATTTTTTCGAGTCACCAGCCTCTTCTTCTTCTCTTTCATTCTCCTCGTACATTTGTAAGGAGTCAAGAATATCTGCAGCCTCATTATCGTCCTCTTCGCAAGCTACACCATTGTAATAGAAACAGAGTGCCGAACATTTTAACCCGATCTTCCGACACCCGCATGCCGTCCCACAGCCTTCTTTACATATGCAAGAAATTGACGGGAGAAGTATGTTGGGGGCTGGCTGTTGTGTTGCGCGAACAGCATCAAGCCCTGTTCTTGTTTTCTGCCAACCGTATTCATCCGGGTTTTTCGTAATGCTATTCCACATCTGAACTTGATGATATGTCCGTAGGCAATGCTGGCGTGCAGAATCTTCTGTGGGAGGCAGGGAGGCAAGGTTAAAATTTGTTTTTGGAAACAGCCTTCACAAAACATTCGTATCGGATGGAATCCAATGAGTCGTTTTCATGCGATGCACTGTACAATACCAATAAAAATGATTTTCCAGCTGTAGCGAGAGCATTAATGTCTGCTTCTGGATGTTGAAATGTTTTAATTAATAGTATCAGCCATCTCGTCGTTCTTTTGAAGGTTAAAAAATTTGATTTTATCCTGGTTGAACAGAGCACAGGTGGTATCGCAACCACTGAATGCATGGAGACACTGAAAATTCTTCGCTACGGTATCCTAGTAGTTGAGGCTTTGCCCAGAAAATATCTGTTACGCAATCTTTCCTCTGGCTGGTTTTCGCAAAAAAACATTTGCACGATTGTTCGAATAATCATTGCTTCATCGAAAACGATATCAGCGCAGGTTTGCGACCTGAAACGTCGATGTCTTTTCGCGCTTTTCGGGCTCATGCTATCGAAGTTATCCGGATAACCGTCAAAAACTATACATGCGTTTGATCCATAGTGCCGCTTAAAGTATTCCACATAAACTATACAAATTGTTCGGAACGAATCGCTGCGATGCCATACCACTCGGTGCAACAAAAATCCACCGTCCAGAACATGAACTCTGTTCTTCATGTGGATCAATGGGAGTGAATGCTTTGCACAAAGAAGATTTGGTTTGTACTCAGTATAGTATCTTTTTATATAGCGCAGATTTGGACACGTACATGCGGTAGCGGTTTACATGCGTTCCAACGTGGAAATTAATATTCTTCGGCGGATAGAAACGCTGGCATTGTGCATGTGTGTAAACGTAGCCCAACGTTGTAAACATGACACCATATGACGACATTTACCATAATATAACAAATATCGTAATATGCTATCACTTTAACAATGTTGTTCCACCTTAACACAAGTTCAATGATCAACTTTCCGCATTGTCCATGTAGAGTATTGGGGGACTTTCATTGGAACAGCGCAGGGTGTTGGGGTCCCACGTGTCATTGTATGTAATGGATATAGTGATTTTATTAGGTAAAAATAGATAAAGTGAAAAAATTCGTGTGAAAACGCAGTTTTTTCGCGAATTCGAAATGTTCGCTCTACTTCACATTCCGCCAGCTCGAAAACTATCAATCTGACAAGAAAATGTTATTAGTGTTGTTTTGTAGGAAATTGTATCCTCTTTAATTTATCATAAGAACTTTTTTGCATAGGATTAACAGGAACGAAGTTATACCCCAAAAACTGTTTTTGGGCGCCATTTTTTCAAAATGGCGGCGCGAGCGGCGACCTCCCGAGGTCGCAAATTAAGAGCCATCGTTAGGGCATATGGGTCGACATTCCTGCCAAGTTTCAAAACTTCATGACCTTTTGTAAGTAAATCCGTTTCATTTCCTTTTAATGACTGTACTAAATGGAGAGACTACGAGTTTTTTGCACGATTTAGACTTTCGAAAGCTGTTGTGAGAATGCTAATCGATAAAATATCTGATCAAATATCCCCTACTACTGCTAGGTAAGTTATTTTCAAATTTATATTAGTAAGGTAATAAGTTACAATATTCTTCTACTCTTTTACACATTACAGAAGCTCGCCATTATCTGCAAACGATATGGTTTTTGGTGCTCTACGGTTTTTAGCAACTGGTGCGATGCTGCGTGTTGTTGGTGATTTGGGAGGAATAGACAAGGCAACTGCAAGTCGAGCAATAAATAGGGTATTAAGATGCATTGCTAGACTGTGGTCTGAGTATATTGAAATGCCCACTACTCGAGAAGAAAGTGAGGTCAGACAAGGGTTTTACAACATTAGTAAATTTCCACGATGCATTGGGGCCCTAGATTGTACGCACGTGAGAATAAGTTCCCCAGGGGCTATAAATGCAGAGATCTATCAAAATAGAAAAGGATTTTTCTCATTCAACGTACAGGCTTTATGTGATTCCGAACTACTAATTAGGAATATTGTATGCCGCTGGCAGGGTTCAGCATATGATTCCAACAATTTTTAATAATTCACGATTGAGAGCACGTTTAGAAGCTCAAGAATTTGGCAATGACAATTTGGTTGTTGGAGATAGCGGTTATGGTATAAGAAACTATTTAATAACTCCACTTGGCGATCCCCAAACCGAAGCAGAAAGCTTATTCAACGAATCACAGATTCGTACTAGGAACCCTATAGAACGGCGTTTCGGCGCTTGGAAAAGGCGCTTTCCTATTTTAGCCCTTGGCATAAGACTTAGGACGGACAAAGTACAACCACTAGTTGTAGCCTGCGCTGTTTTACACAATATGGCATGTCAAATGAGGGAAGCAGTGCCTCCTGTTAATGTAGAAATCAAAGCTGCAGTTAATTTAACAAATAATGTTAATAGACATGCAACGCAAAGACGAAATAATCTGAATGTCAATACAACCAGGCAGATTTTAATAAATAATAATTATTCTAGTAACCCCTGAAAGTAATTATTACTTTCAGGGGTTACTAGAATAACTACGTATAAATAAAAAACGATATATATATATATATATAAAGATAGTCCTTCTCACAGCTTGTGTGGTTACATACACAGTAAAATGTTATTTCTTGACTGGGATAGGGTTTGGAAAAACTCCAATCTCAGTGCTACGCACAGGTACCAAGCTTTAATGGTTAGATTGAATTAAAACCACTTGTATGTTACGCCTGACGTTTCGTTTTTATTCAAAACATTATCAAAAGCTAACACCTTGTGGACCAAAACACATGTTTTATTAAAAGCATGTAATATCACGATTTTATCTAATTGACGGCCATGTTGGCTAAATAGCTAATAAAATTATTGTAAATCAAATTTTAAATGTGCTAGTAATTTTTAATGTGTAACCGACTCGATGTAAGACTAATGGCCGGTTGCACAAAAGTTAATTGACCGTTAATGGCTTGTTAACGGATGATTAAAATTAAATTTGTCATTAATCGACCGTTAACGAATTGTTAACGGTCCGTCAAGTATTTGATAAATGTCAAAGTTAATCTGTCGTTAATGGCTGATGAACAGGGTTTTGCGTTGCACAAACAATAATCAGTCGTTAAACTCTTCTTAACGAACAATTAATTTAATTACTAGTGGTTGGGCGATTAACAAGAAATTAAATCAATTTTATTTTCTTCTTATGTAAGTTGACTCAATAAATTATGACAATTGCTATATTTTTGAACAAACAATTTAAACTATACAGGTAAACTATGCTATCCGATGTATCCTCTTCGAGTGACGATGAAGAACCGCCACAAAGACAGGTACAGCGGATTCGGTTCATACGGGGTAGAGAAAATCCGTTTCATATGCATGATGCCGATTTTAAAAAACGATTTCGCCTTAACAAACTGACGGTGATGAATTTAGTACACACAATCGGGGTTGCAAGTCAACCTACGAGGAATACAAACAAATCTCTGAATGCATGTTCCCAAATATTAATTGCACTACGCTTTTATGCTACAGGGGGCTTTCTTGAGTTGATCGGTGACTACATTCATATTCACAAATCGAACATATGTAGAGTAATTCAGCGTGTTACACATCAGATTGCACAACTTTCTCGTCGATACATAAAAATGCCGCATAGCGCTGAAAAACTGATGACAACCAAACAGCGATTTTTTAACATCTCTGGTTTCCCAAGGGTTGTGGGTGCCGTTGATTGTACGACGTGAGTATTCAGTCCCCTGGTGGCCCCACGGCAGAATTGTATAGGAATCGAAAAGGATACTTTAGCATCAAAGTCCAAGCAATTTGTGATGGCGATTTAAAGTTGCTGTATATTATTGCTCGGTGGCCAGGATCAGTGCATGATAGCACCATATTTAATGACTGTCCTCTTCCTGTTGAGTTTCGTACGGGTAGATATGGCAACGGTTTCTTATTAAGCGTTAGTGGATATCCATGTAAACCTTATCTGTTGACTCCGCTAGCTAATCCAAGAAATGCTGGCGAAATACAGCAGAGAGATTTTTTGGAGTTCTTAAGCGAAGATTTCCCTGCTTAAAAAATGGCTTACGACTGAAATTGAACACTACTCTGAAGATGATTGTGGCTTGTGGGGTGTTACATAATATCTGTAAAAAACAAAATGATAACATTGAAAAGTATTTTGACGAAATTGAAGATGCTGAAGAAGTTAATAATTTTATTTTCCACGAGGCCAATCAGAATAATGAAAATTATGCAGTGCGAAACGCATTGATTGCTTCTGTTTTTGCCAGATAAATAAATGTCACTTGGGCCCGTATGATTTTCCCTTTGTTAAAATTTAGAGACATTTTGTATATCCCTGTTTAACACATAATTTTGACATCTTTCTGCTCACTATAATCAAAATTTTCGATATGAGGGATATTAATAAAACGTACGCAGATGCTTATATGTACTTAATTTCAGAAAGAAACTCACAGGATGTTTTTGGAGTAATGTCAATTGTTGTTGTTGATCTTCAGTTTAAAACTGATAAGTAGTATCACCTGGAGCTGGGGTTTACTCATATTTTATTTTCGTTAAAAATAAAAATTTAAAATTCTTATAAGCATTTGCTAGCGTTTATTAATATCAAATGAATGGCTTAACGAAAGGAAAATCCTACAAACCAATAACTATTTTAATCTTGTAATTTCTTTATTTCTAATTTTAATTTTTTTTGGTAGATATAAAATTGTTGTTTGAATTTTTTCATTTTATTTTTTTCTTTATAGTACTGCTCTCTTAAATCGTCAGCTGTCGCAGGTCTCATTCTTTTATTTCGGATAAATCTGGAAGGTCGAGCTTGGGTTTGAGCTGACGGTTGGATTTGGGGTTGGAGTTGGGTCACGTTGGCGTCAAGTACAGGGGATAGAATGTTGGAGGGGCCAGGTTCAAGATCAGGAACGTTTATAATTTCAATTTCATCTATTGTCAATACAGATAAAAATTAATTTAAGAATATATTAGTTTGTTGATTAAATTTCTGAAATAATCAGCTGCGCTATCAAATTCATTTTGCCGTTGCTCAACTTGCTCCCGAATAGTGGCTAATAATATGTCCTGACTAGGTTTCAAAACGAGGTGTGGACTTCCTCCACCCGTTTTAAAAATTTCTCTCGTAAAATGAATATAGCTAGTATTAAAAAAGTTAAATGTATAAAATGCCAAAACAATAGAAGTAGGTATCCACTGTGAATTCAGTTTTTAAGAATGAAAAACGTACAGGTCTATTATCTTAAAAGAAAACTGTGGCAACATTTTCAAATATTACCTTATCGTCATTCCCAGCTAGTTTTACCTCTTGCTCGTTTAATTTGGCTTCGTAGTTTTCATGCTATATTAATTAGATAAACACAAATAAATTTGTTGCAATTTTACGTTATTTCAATTCTAATCTCACATGTTGCTCAGCCACAGTTTTTTTCATCTTCCACTTTAAGTTTTTATAAAGCACTTTTAACTGCTTCAGCGTTCGTGTCCCGGTTTTGGCTAAACAGCTAAAATCTTTTACTATTTGCTGCCATACTCTAATTTTTTTACCTACCATGAAGGCTTTGGTAGACTTTTCTTCTACTATATGCTTATATCTAAAATAAGGACGAATTGAAGGATTTAAAAACAATTAGGAAACATTTCCACAAAATCTTGGGTTATGTCACACAATTACAATTGTTCTAATTAAAATGGAAAATATAATTACGAATACTCACTTTTCCACAACAGAAATAAGGGTTTCCTTTTCTCGCTGTGTGTAATTCACCCGCTTTTTAATGATTTCAGTCATTTTGGATAACCACAAATTACCTGTCAACACGAAACACGACGATTTTTGCCCTGTTGCCAGATTTACCTTTCATCAACCGCCAATTAGGAAACGGACGATTAATGAACAATCAAATTGTTTTGTGCAACCCGACCAGTGGTTAACAAACCGTTAGAAATGATGAGTAGTTAGTTAATAATCCATTAATTATAGCTTTGTGCAACCGGCCATAAGTGTATTTATATCATGTGCAGCCCACGTCTGTAATCTTGGTGGCCTACTGCCCCTGTTTATGAATTTGTTCAAATTTGAATATCTTCACATGCTTTTAATAAAACATGTGTTTTGGTCCACAAGGTGTTAGCTTTTGATAATGTTTTGAATAAAAACGAAACGTCAGGCGTAACATACAAGTGGTTTTAATTCAATCTAACCATTAAAGCTTGGTACCTGTGCGTAGCACTGAGATTGGAGTTTTTCCAAACCCTATCCCACTCAAGAAATAACATTTTACTGTATATATATATATATATATATATATATATATATATATATATATATACTTATATTATTTTTATTTCTGTATTGTACATATTAATTAGTATTTAATATAGTAATTTTTTTCAAATTTAAAATTTCCATTCTTATTTTATGCTCTTCTAAAGATTGCTGCCTTTTCTCATCGGCTTCCTTTTGTTGAACCATTATGAAATGGTCGTGTTTTTCTTGGAGTTTCGACCTTAAGGGGTTGTTGCGCTGTGGACTTTGTGTTTCGGTAACTTCTGTAATTATAATATATGTAGAAATATACTTAATTTGGAAATCATCTATACTCTTGCGTTTGGGTTTCAGTGCTTTATTTACAGGATTTTTTAACATTTTTGGAGTATAAGTTCCCCAATTATTTGCATTGATCTCCTGTCTTACAAATAATAATTAAAATTAAAAGAGAACTCAAAACTTTGTATTATGCTAACCATTTGTTGCTGGCTGTGGCTTTACATCAGTGACGTCACTAGTGTCATCGTCCACCTGGATGCTCCCATCGGACTGGTACAGCACCTCCATGTCCTCTATGTTTATGTTTAAATCTGTCACCAACACTGAGCTGCCAGGTTTGGCATTTATTTTCGTATTTTCTAAAAATCAGGTAAACTAAATAATTATTTTCTTGAAAATATTACAATATGGTATGTTTACGGTTCCCATTGACAAACTGTTCTTCCGATTCAGTATCATATTCTTCGGTGTAATCGTCGTCATATAAACCTTCGTTGCCCGTCATCTGGCTACCAATTATTTCCTGGACTTGTGTATCCATGGAATCGTCTACAACTTTTTTCGATGGGCCTCCCCCTGTCCATACGAGTAACGCTTTTCTTCGGCTAACTTCTTTTTTTGACCTCTTCTTTATATTTTCGTATTTTTTTTTAGCGTTTTTGGATCCCTATAATTTTCTGAGGAATTTTTATTAAATTCCATGCACACTTTATCCCATGCTGCTTGCTTCACAATGCTGTTGTTGGCATCGGTGTGCTTGCATTCGATCTCTCGAGCATGCTTCCTCACCAACTGTATCAAGAGCCCTTGCGCTGTAGCCGTAAAATGTGGAGCCCTCTCCAATTTTGTAGCTCTTTTCAGTTTAATATTCATCCTAACTTGTAATATTAACCTACAAAAACGCATAAAACTAAACTGTACATTATTTTTGTTAAATAATACTGTTTACTTACCTCCGTTGTATAATATAATAATAAATCATTATACAGTAACCAGCAATATCAATAAAAACCAACAAATAAAAAAATAAATTCAGCAATAACTAGCCATCAACATAGACAACTCGATGATAAAACACGTGATAAATGACATTTAATCTGTCAAATGACAGAATTCGAGTGTTTTGTGCGGGTTGCAGGGCAGCCACCCGCGACCGAACTGTGTTCAGCTGAACGCACGAAGAAATTCGTTCATACAACGATCTTACTGTTGAACCAAGTTCACGTTTGAACGTCGGTTCAGTTTACGTATTTTCGTACAACCCACTCTAAGTGTATTCCATTTTTATAAGCACATGTGTATGTATAAATTTTGTATTGTTCCCAAAATTGTTCTTTTTCAATAAAATAATTAGTTCGTTTTTTTTGAAAATTTCTTTTGGTGTCCCGCTTTTTGCTTTTGGAAATATGGCAACCCTAGCTGTTGCCTGTTGTAGCAATATTTCTGCGAGAATTTGCCTCCGAAACGATTGAACAATTTGGTAAATTTGAGTCTATATGCGGATCTGAAATGCTTGAACTAATTCGTACCTAAGTTGAGGTTTGTATGTTAAGGCTTAGGCATTTGTGCCACTTCAATTTTCTTTGTAGAGTGGCCTCATCGCATCCTTCCGCCACCGTAGACAACTCCCCCCCCCCCCCCCCCCCCATGGCGCTTTAAGATCAACAAAGCTCCACTACTATTTTATTTTCAGGAAAACTACCCTTTTTGTTCATGATACCGCAAAATTTTACTATGAAAAGTTGTTCAGAATGAGATAAAAAATTATGGCCCTATACAAAATTTCAGAAAGATCTGTCGACTTAGATTCAACCGTTATTTTTTAGATTAAAATATAAATGGTATTTATAAAAATTTTATTTGTAGAACATTGGACGAAACAAATAGTATTTACAACAAATTTAATTTACGAAACGTAATAATAACATTGTTCTACAGGTTACAGAAAGTAGATTGGGACGCGGTGAAAATCGGAACTAATGTTAGAATCTATTAATTTTCAAATTTCGTATTGGTAACATTTTTACATCTAGCATATTGACATTAAATTGTTAACCTTATTTAAGCTAAATGACACAATAAATCAGAGGCGTACGCAACATTGCGGTATGGTATATTATCAGTTCTTGAATGTTAATAGGATTGCGGAAATAATGATGTACGTTGAACAACCAGGCTCTGCTAAACCTTCTGTCCTAGCAACAGCAATTTCCACACTTTAAAACACAAAGAATCTGTCATATGACGTTAGTCACTGCGCAAACGAAATCCCTCTACCCACCGTTGCTGTTTACTTGTCATTTAAAATATAACCTAACTTTGTCTGTTTTTGACAACTTTCCACATATTGCCAATTCATCAAATATGATCACAGCGCCTTTCATGACCTACCTTGACACCCAATCTACTTTCTGTGACCTGTACAATAAATTATTTTATCTTATAGTAGCAGATTTTGACATACATTATGCAACTGTTTTCTGTGACAGAAATCCAATATTATTCACAAGTGAGATAAAATGCTCACAAGTGACTATAATGGTTGACAACTTGGTGACAGCTACCAATTATGACCAAATTTAAAGATTTTTTATTGAAAATATCTTATTACATAATAATTATATTTGTGCTATCTCTGATAGGATCTTCCTTTTCGTTATTTCGCCTTCTGGTCGCTGCTTGACTTTGTATTGTAGTACGTCAAGGGTTGGTGACCAATGTACTCCCAGTGTCTTCCTCGTAGCATCTTCCTTGTCTCCTAATATGATGTTGGTGCTTCCTTCAGCTTCTGGAAGGTTACTAGTCCACTTCCTGAGATTAAACCCTCCAGTTTTCAACATCCTGGTCAGTTCGTCTTGGATGCTCCTTGCGTCTTCTTTGGAAGTGGCTCCTGTTAGAAGATCGTCTACATAGAAGTCCTTCATGGCAATCTGAGAACCTCTTCGGAATCGGAATTGTTCATCCTTGGCCAGCTGCTGCAAAGTCCGAACTGCCAGGTAAGGAGCTGCGGTTGTGCCATAACTCACTGTGGTTAGCTGATACTCTTGGAGTGGTTCTGTTTGCGAGAACCTCCACACAATTTTCTGGAAGTGCTGATCATCCTCAGCTACCTGTATTTGTCTATACATCTTCTCAATATCTGCTGTTAATGCAAACTCATATTTCCTCCATCTCAGAAGGATATCTGTTAAATCTTGCTGTAGCCTTGGCCCAGTGTACATCATTTGGTTCAGGCTTTTCCCATTTGATGATATGGATGAAGCGTCAAAGACTACTCTTAACTTGGTTGTATCACTGTCCTCCTTTATGACAGCTTGGTGAGGAATATAGTATCCTCCTGTCTGAACCTCATCTTGATCAATTTTCCTCATGTGACCCAAGGAAATGTATTCCCTCATGAATTCTTTATATTCGGACTCCAATTTTTTGTTAGTCTCGAATCGTTTTTCCATTTGCAGCATTCTGGCAACTGCTCTTCTTCTTGATTCGCCCAAATGACTGGGGTCCTCCTTGAATGGTATTTTTACCACATAGGTCCCATCTTGCTTCCGAAAATGGGATTCCTCGAACTGCTGTTCACAGTCTTGATCTTCCTGAGAGATAGGTTTCTCCCTTGAGACCTCTTCTATTTCACAGAATTTTCTGAGTTGGTGATCTTCTTCTAAGTTAGATACCATGCTCACCACTCTCATGTTGGGTTGTTTTGCTGCCTCTACTGCCCCAGATAAGATCCATCCTAATTCTGTCCTTTGCGCCATCATCCCTTGTCGTGTCTTCTTGACCCCTTCTAGTAGTATATCCTTGTATAGATCGGCTCCTATCAGGATATCTACTGGACCTGGCATGTTGTAGGTAGGATCGGCCAGTAGGCATTGTTCCCATGCGTCCTTCTCCTTTTCCACGATCGTATTCCTTGGCAACGTTCCTGTCAGTCTTGCCATTATAAGCAGATCCCCATACATTCGGAAGTTGCTGGAAAATCGTGGTCTCATTTCTACTTCAATTTTTCCTTTGGATTTCCCTGCTTCGCTTTTTCCTAGCCCTCTGATGTCTGCTTGGATTTTAATTCTTGGTAATGCCAATAGTTGTGCTGCTTCTTCAGTTATAAAAGATGCCTGTGATCCTGGATCGACCAAGGCTCTTAATAGTTCATAATGTCCTCCGGCTGCCTTTATTTTTAAAAATGCCGTGGCTAACAGAACTTCCTTCTGGTTGGGACTTTTCGATTTTCTGCTAACTAGGCTGCTTACTTCTTCCACTGTTTGTCCGGAGGTGGAGGCCATTTGGGCCTTCCTAATTGGCTCCTGCTGAGGTTTTGCAACTACCTGTTGAGGACATCTTACCGGAGTTCTGCTCCATTCCTTATGTAGCATAGTATGGTGCACTTGTCGCAGTTTTGACATTTGTTTGAATTATAACATTTCTCATTTTCCTTGTGGACTAAACATCTCACACACAGCCGATGACGCCTGATGGTTTGGTATCGATCGTCACTGCTCATGGAAATGAATTTCGGGCATTGTGTGATCTTGTGGCTGTTGTTGCAGATCCGACATCTACTGATGCTTGTTTGATAACTCCTTACTGGCCATGGTTTTCTTGTTGATTCTGACATTTTAATTGGTTTTGCGATTTCCAGCTTCCTTTTGGAATCTTGAATTGCCTCCAGAGATTGGAATGTTTTTTTCAAAAACTTCAACAAGTTTGCCAGATCCTGGATCTCTCGAGAATTTGTCAGCGACTGTTCGTATAACTTCTTTGTATCCTTGTCTAGCTTCTTTACCAGCAGATGTGCTATCATTGGTCCCCATGACTCAGTATTTACGCCCATGTTGGATATGGCACGTAAACTTTCCAATGTGGTATCATGCAGCTGTTTTAGGCTGGCTGCTGATTCACAATTCAGGTTGGGCAGTTCTAATAAGTTGTCTAAAAATTTGGAAAACAAAATTCTTTTGTTATTATACCTGCTTTCTAGTAGGTCCCATGCGGTTTCATAGTTAGCGTCCGATGCGTCGAGATGTTTTATTAATTTACTTGCCTCGCCTCTGAGGTAAGTTTTGAGGTACTGCATCTTCTCTGCATTGCCTAATGTGGCATTGTTGTGGATGAGTCGCCCAAAAATGTCGTGGAACGTGGTCCAATTTTCATAGTTTCCTTCAAACATCGGCATCGTGATTTTGGACACTGGGATGGTCAGTTCTTCTCGTGCTCGTGGTTGTTCACTTCTCGGGATGCTACTTATTTTGTTAAATATTTGAGCTATTACCTGGTTATAACGCTCTCGCATCTGGTTGTAAACACCATCCGTGAAGTAATCTTCCGCAAATTCTTGCTCACATCCGAGGATTTCCTTATGCATTCTCGTAATATTCTCCCACTGGTCGGAAATCTTGTTGGTTTTATACTCATAGAACATTTTTGTTTGGACTTGTTCCAATGCTAATATTGCATCGTCAAGTACCTCGCTAAATAACTGCATTTCAATTTCTTGCTTCTTGAGTCTGTCTACTTGCTCGATGGGGTTTTCCTTTCTTTCGGTTTCTAAGCCGTTACTCTCCTCATTAGCTGGATTTAGCTTCTCCTGCCACTCGTTTATGTAATCTGTAGTTATTTGAAATCTTTCCTTTACCTGACTGTAGAAATCCTTTTTTACGTATTCATGATCCGCTGGAAGTCGCTTCCGTAGTTCCATGTCACCGCTCTCGAATGCCTTCCACAATTCTTCTAATTCATCCTCTTTCTTGGCTAGGTACATCTGATTCTTTCTGCTTCCGGAATCCTTCTTCATATTTGTAAACAGTTGGCAAATTTTGTCCGCCAGCTGTTTCTGCTCCTTTATAATTGACTCCATGTCGATGCGGTTTTTTTAATGCCTTTGGTACTAAAACTGGCTTAATAAGTAGTATCTTACCACTTTACGTTTTTTCCAAGTTCTTAGCGGATCGATTGCCGCTGAAGATTCTTCTCGCTGCACTGCGGAAGCCCTTGGAAGTTACTAGCAGGACTTATGCTGCTATCACTAATTCTCGCCTTTTCCTTTGGCAGAATTCCTTTGATTGAGTCGTAGGACGTTTTCTCCTTAGCGACGGCTCAATTTGAACTTCTCCCTAATCTTTACACAGAAGAGTACATACCAATCTTGTTGCGAGTCCTCCAAATTTTCTAACGGATATGGCAGATCCGGTCCAGTTGCTTACTTGCCCAGAGCTTCGAATCTGTTCCGCGTACCCAAGACTCTTGATTGTTGCACTAACTTCTTTAAGCCTCCAATTGGTTGGCTTAAGGATTTTTACCCAAAAAATCCAGTTTCCTCTTGTCCGGGGAGTAGTTGGCTTGTAGGACCAATTTCTTCTCCAAATTCCGGCTTCTTCGTTGATCGGGGAGTTGTTGGCTCGAAGGACCAATGTAAAAAGATGTGTTCCAAAATTAATTGGAACTTACACTTTTTATATTTTGCTGTAAAACCAGTTTAGTTTTTGCGGGGATGGAGTCTTGTTTTGTTGTTAAGAGACGAGGGTAAGAGGGCCAGGCCAAGCCGTCTTGTTACGAATATTTGTAGCCTATATTCATCCCTTCGTCAATGAATACACGTTAGTGGTTAAACGTATATTAAATTCTACTACATATCACAGAGCTATTTATACAATAAATGTATGCCATATTCACGCCCTACTATTAATAATTACAATCATATGTGTGTAACCTAACGTAATATTAAACGCTAAGTTTGTTATCTTGGCCCACTAGTTTACAAAACTGCTGCGCTGTGCCTTTGACATGCGGTAATACACAATTAAAAACTGCAACGTCTGTTTTGAAATCTAAGGAACTGGCGCTTGTTGCGTGCGTAGTTTACACTTGTTATCGCGGCACAGAAACATGACCCATATTTTATCTGGCGTAATTTATGCAGTTCCTTTGTAGGCTAAATACGTGCACTTCCGTTCTTACTCTATTTCACTGTATTCCCTAAATTCATGTTCAAAAAATAGTTTGAACAATTGCTTCGGTCGTTTTGTACTCGATTTTGTACGAATTCGATGCCGAGCAACTGGTTTTATATTAATGCTTTTAAACAAAACACAATTTTTGGCATTATTGGTCAAATTATAAAATTCTTTTAAAATGGTTTCCCTTGCTTCTAGACTAAATTTAGATCCACACTGTAACCTGCATTTTTCCTTGCACAACATTAAGTCTTTGTTTATAACTTTTTTTGGCATGACTTTACCTGTTTGCGATACATATTCCAACCCTCTTTCTCTACACATTGAAGATTTTTTTCGCTTCCATTCTTGGGGATGACGTAGCCTTTTTCGTGAAATTTTCGGTTTCATTTCAAACAATTTTTTCTTACTTTTTTTCTGTGTTTTTACACTGAGACACTCACCACCTTCCGCGGTAACATGTAATTTTTTCAGCTCTTCATTAACAATATTCTCATTTTCAAAAGTGCTGATTTCATCTGCGCCATTTTCAATTTCAAATACATGAACTTCATTTGCTTCATTTTCAACTTTTGCATTTCGAGTACTTTTAGCAAAAAATATTTTTCTTTGCCCTTTCTCTTCTCTCATAGAAGGTTTTATCTTTAGTTTTTTCATAATACTCATCAACATCTGAGTCTTCATCAGAATATTCCCTATAGGGAAGAATAAATTCGTCACCGGATGAAACATAATATTCTTCCTCGTCGCTTTCTGCAATATCTAAAATTAAAAATAATAAATAATTACTTATCGAACTAGTGGAACGTACTATACTAACGTAATTGCACAAAGAAAAACCAATAAAACTAACCTACAAAACCTCGCGAAGTAGATGGTTTTTGGGTATTGTCATGTAGGAACTGCACACTGTGCTCATTTGTTGTAGATTGTTCTTGGATGTTTATAGTAACTGAACTGCATTGTGCATCTGCAAGTAGGTACAAACAAAAAATATTGTTAAAAATGATGGCACTTAAAAAACAGAAATCTTACCTTTTTTAGCAGAATTCAACTTTTCTTTTTCAAATAATAATTTAAGAATTCGTTTGCCTCTACTTTCCATGATAGTTTAACTTTATAACACAAATAAACTCACTAATTAATTAAAACTTTGTGGAGCTACGGTGTACACAACCACTTACAAAACATAACCTCAAAAGTGACATGTCACATTATTATACCTGGTGTCATTGCAACAACCAACTGGACCTTAAAATTTTTTTAGTGAATAAAAGTGTTATGTCCTATATTGCGTCATAACACCTTTATCCACTAAAACGTTCAGTATGCTAGTGCGACATACCACCTTTATCATCTGGTAGTTTTTTTAAATACCCAATTTTAGATATTTTATGACAAATTAAAACTTAATTAGTACCAGGGGGACCCAAAAAGTAAATAAAACCATTTTTTTTAAATGTGACATAACACCTTTATCCACTTAGGTCTTCAATTACTTTCAGGGGTTACTAGAATAACTACGTATAAATAAAAAACGATATATATATATATATATATATATATATATATATGCAAAACGTCAAACTCGCCTCCGAAAGCATACGTCGAAACGAATAACTGGCCTCATTTTTGGAGGCCAGTACGAAAAATCGGAGGCGACTAGGTATCCCCATGTATAAGTGTTCCATTCAACAGATGGTGCAACAAGCATCGATTTGGCAGATTTTTTGGTGGAGGTGAGTTTGACAGTACACATATTCAGTTATACACTTGAGTTGGTAGAGTTTATTCTAGATGGCGCGACCATGTAATACACATATACACCTAACAAGGTGCGCCAGTAGTACTCGCCTCTACCTATGAAACATACTGTTACGCCTCAGAGACTTGGCAAACGCGCACGGGGGCTTATCGCTAGTAATGGATTTAAGTAAATACAATACAACCGCATGCTACTGGGCATTTAATACAGGATCCGTCAACGATGCGGGGTGGGCAGCTGCTGTAAATACTGAAATAGAAAATAAAACGTTTTTTGTGAATTGCCTTTCGAGTGTAAAATGGTGATTCTCGGCATTCATACTATACAAGGTGTCTGCAAATTTAATGATTTCAAAGGTTTTTAAAGGAAACGCACTACACATTTTAGAATTTTTGAAATGCCCCTTTAAAGAGATTTATTTTGATATCTTACTGGATAACTCTGAATTCAACTGTTTCCAACTATGCGAGTGTGAGTATAAGAAAACAGTGTAAGGCCCATAAAATGCTTTATTTAAAGGAATCACAAACTAGGTTTAGAAAATAAAAATCCAGCCATTGCTGACACAAAAAACCGAGAAATGCTGGAATAAATTAAATCTGAAAACCAGTTGAATTTAGGGGTGCTAAATAAGCTATTAGGAGAAAGTTTATTGAAAGAGTTTTTAAGAAATACAGAGATACATAGCGTGCTTCATTTACTAAGGCAAAATCATTAAATTTGCAAATTACGAGCACTTTGTATAGTTTTAATACCCATGGAAGAAGACGAGAAATAGTTGACAATTTAACGGTATTGGGTATACAGTGACCGCGTAAAAGGCGGCATAATATGAGAAAAAAATTATTTTAGATTTTTCAAAAAAACTTTACACGTCAATAATTTGTGCTTGTCTAAAAACCTATTTAACCCCTATCATATATACCGAGTGCCGTTTACTTATTTAGAAAATTTCGTTTTTCGAAATTGTCAAAATCTAAAAAGCGCTATTTTTCGGAAATTAAGTAAGATTGCAATGAGACTGTTTTAGAGTGTGTTAGTTTTGATTAACTGAACAATCTCAAGTCCAGAACACATATTTTTCTTTAACTTTAGCTTTTTCAATTTTTTAAATATTTTTCAGTTTCGCATACCATGACTTAATATTGAAATTAAAATTTTTTATGTCACGACTTTCAAGATTTATAATTGTAAAAAATAATATAAAATGTTAATTGCTCGTTTAGATTTTGTATTATTTACCGAAAACTGATATGTTCGCATAATTTTTACGTTTTTGATCCAATGTGCTTTTTAGGAGAAAAATTTTTGAATGATTATTAATATCTATTTAAATGGCTTCTAAAAACTCTAACCTTGTTAGTAAATTACTGTTATCAAAATCCAAAAATCCTGTAAACGATCTTTTACAGTCTGAATGAGAAGCATTTTTAGAACATGTAAAGTATATAAAGAAAAACCTTCTCATTTAGACAACTGCAAAGGAATATTTACGGGATTCATTAAAAGGGTTAGATTAGAGTTTTTATCGTAGAAGCCATTTAAATAGATATTAATTATCATTTAAAAATACTTCTCCTAAATAGCACATTGCATCAATAACTTAAAAATTATGCGAACATATCACTTTTCGGTAAATAATAATAAATGTAAAGGGGTAATTAACATTTTATATTATTTTTTACAATTATAAATCGTTAGTCGTTACATAAAAAATGTAAATGTTAAAATTAAGTTTTGGTATGTCTTCTGCTTCTTTCTCTTAATATAGGTTGAGAGCCTGTTACTTTCACACACTTGAGTGCGGTTTTATAAGCCATCTTAATCCGCGGTCGGGGTAGGTGGCTAGCCTAACCCCTTGAATTAAGGAAGAATGCCCTCGCAGGGGTCACGGCCATCAAAGGTGTTCGTATGATGGCCGGAGAGCTTACGATGTTATCAATGCCCGGGTGTGGGGCTTGCCCCCACTACACTGCTGGCAACGCAAGCATCAGCCGCGCACAAGCTGTTGGTATGTGAAATTTTGAAAAATATTTAAAAAATTGAAAAATTAAAGTTTAGCTAAAGTTAAAGAAAAATGTGTGTTTTCTGGACTTGAGATTGTTCAGTTAGCTAAAACTAACCCTCTAAAGAAATCTCATTGAAAACTTACTTAATTTCCAAAAAATAGCACTTTTTAGATTTTGACAATTTCGAAATACGCCATTTTCTAAATAAGTTAAAATCACTCGATATGTATGATAGGGGCTAAATAGGTTTTTGGACAAGCACAAATTATTGTCGTAAAATGTTCTTTTCAAAAATAAAAAATAAAAAACTTTCCCATATGATCCGACTTTTTGGCGGCCACTGTATAATTTTGATGTGTTTGTTTGTTTTTTTCAAAATCTGATTTCATTTGATAATACTCGTAGAATCAAGTTATTCAGAATTTTTCGTTTTTTCGTGTTCATTATTTCTTGTATCTACATTACGGGATTTGTATTGTCTAAATCTGGTTCTTTGTTCTGTTCGGTGGTTTTTGTTATCCCTTGAATTAAAGCATCTTAATTTTTAGTTTTTACTTGCCTCGTCTAAAAGACGAAGAACGTATTGTAATTGATAAAAAATTACCTTCTGATATTTCTTCAGATCTTCACTTCCAGGGTCCCTAGATATCAAAGAAACGTTTTTTTCAATTCCGTCTGTCTTTTGCCGGTATAACTCTAAAACTATTTTTTGGAGGAAAACGATACTTTGCATACATATTATATGTCTATCTGGCATGAAACCGAGAAAATTTCGGAGAAATATATACAGGGTGAGCAAATAAGAAAAATTAAATTCTTTCTATTTTTGCTTTAACTCAAGACTTATTACTTAAATGAAAGTAATAATTTGCACATATCTCAGGTTTTTGCACTTGAACAAAAAAGGCATATTTAGACAAAACATATAGGTACAGAGTGGGCACTAAAAAAAATGTTGCTTATTTTGCTTTTACTTAGACTCAGATCAAATCAGTAATTTGCACATAGCTCAGGCTTTACTCTTGACGAAAATGGAACCCAAGAGATACAAGATAAATGTTGTAAGAGTCAAAAAAGGGCAACAAAAAGTGTGTTCTGTTTAATACAGCCATGCACTGCACAGATCCGAGAGATCCTTCACGGATCAGTGGAAGAAACGCGTGAAACTGAAATCGCATTTGCAGGCGATGTAGTTCGAATCCCATTACCGGTAATGTTATTTGCAAGTTGATGCAATTCGCATTAGCAAATGTTTTCTTTTACTGTTTCAGTATTATTAGAAACGTGAAGAAACTTTTACCCCATAATATTTTGATAACGTTCTCTTTCATTGAATTGTTTCCTGTTACTTACAACAGCCGCCTAAAGTTCAGCATTTTTTTGAATAAAATCGTTAACATCTCCAGAACCGTTGGCGGTAGATCCATACAACTTTATATTAAAATTATTAGCATTTCAATGGAAAACTCCTTGTAAGCTACCTAAACATAGAGTCTTCTATTTAAAAAAAGTAAGTTTGGGTCACCACTCTTTTTGACCTACCATTTATAATCATGTGATGTGCACCGCCTTCGTACCTCGTAGAATTTTTATATATTTGACTCAGATGCCCAATTTGCTTAAATGCCGAAATGAATTTGGTCAATACTGTAACTGAGCAAATTAATTCGGCAATGGGACGACTTTAGGTCTGAGTATTCCATTTCGGCAAGTGAGAGAATTCAGCATCTGACAGTACCTATATGTATATGATTTTCGACGACTGACATTGAAAGTAGATTTTTCTTACTGTCATTTGACAACAGAAAGTTGACATTTGCCGCTGAGCGTGCGTTTTCATCACTTTGCCGCTCGCCGGGTGTTTTGGGTTTCCGCATCAACAAAATAGGTAGCCACGTCAGCACGTCTGAATGTTATCTTGACAACGCCCGTCATTTGCGGAAATAATCGCGTCACATGTCATAGACTGCGCGAGTAATGTTAACTTGATTGTCAATTAATTTTTGCAATAAAATGAAATATGATTATTTTCCTTTAATAATATGCTCAGTCGTCGAAAAAATAGTATGTAAGTTTCGAGCTAAAAGTGCGCTTGCCGCTTTTGCATGATTGCTGGTTTCGGCTTCGCCTCAACCAGCAATATTCATGCGCAAGCGGCAAGAATGCACTTTCAGCTCTTAACATACAATATACTATTTTATGTCACTCTCGTAGTTTTAGAAATATCTTTGTTGCCGGCCCCTGTATAGTAGTCCATGCTTCGATTACCAAAATTCAGTGTTGGTAATTTTGTGAGCGTACGCCGTTACCGTTAATTTTTCAGTCTTCGTATTATGCAGCTTGTTCTGGTATCCATATTTTTCACTAAGATAATCAACACCATTGATCGCATGCCGTGCCCAGAAGAAGTTGATGCGGCTGGAATGGCTCGAATGTGGTCGCTGATCTAAATTTATATTGATAAGTATGATTTTGAAGATGTGACCTCTTTAGCAGTAAGTATACCAAATTGACCAGATCATACGTTTAATATTTGATGAGCGCCCCAGGTTGTATACTTTTTAAGTAACAAACGACTTCCAAGATTGGACCGTGTCATGATTGAGATCGAAGAACTCAGTCGAGTTTCGCCTCTGACGTGGTTCACACGTTGAGTTACCGTGCTCTTCTGTCCCTTCCCTGCAAAGAGTTTCGCCTCTGGCGTGGTTCACACGTTGAGTTACCGTGCTCTTCTGTCCCTTCCCTGCAAAGAGTTTCGCCTCTGGCGTGGTTAACACGTTGAGTTACCGTGCTCTTTTGCTTTTTTCCTCCTGATGAAGCCCCTTACGAAAGTGGGTGAAACGTTGAGTTCTTCGATCTCAATCATGACACGGTCCAATCTCGGAAGTCGTTTGTTACTTAATGACAATGGCCGTGAAAGCCTCAAAAATCATGTATACTTTTTATTCATAGAAATCCGAGAACTAATGAGAGCTGAAAATAAAATTATTTTCTACTTTGTAGTTCATTTAATAAAAGCAATTTAAAAATTAATAAAAATGTACTTTATTAGTTTTTTCTCTATAAAAAATCCATGGTTTCGTATACATACTAACTATAATGAAAATAAACAATTTAGTTGCAACCAAATGTAAAAAAATTAGATTTTTTTCTAAAGAACAAGGATATGGTGAATGTAATATTTTTTACATGCACATACGTACAAAAAGAAAAGAGCGCAACTAACTAATAACGATGGTTAAAAAACAAGATCATTTATAATGTGAAAAATAAACAAATATAAATATGATTCCTTTATTATTTATTTATCCCGATACGAGTTATACACATACGTTTTCACACGAACCCAATCCTTGTTTCTCAATAAATGCGAGTGTTTCTTAATGAGCTCTTGACATTCCTGTTTTTTTGGTGCTTTCTTCAGCTTGATATGTCGCTTGAAATGCTCTTTCACTACTGCAACTTGTTCTTGGGTCCATGCAGTTCTACCAATTTTTTTGCAAGCTAAAAGTGAAATATCTGTTAA
Organism: Agriotes lineatus; assembly: GCA_940337035.1. Taxonomy (NCBI): domain Eukaryota; kingdom Metazoa; phylum Arthropoda; class Insecta; order Coleoptera; family Elateridae; genus Agriotes; species Agriotes lineatus. Next base: position 267,542 of record CALNHX010000808.1, read on the forward strand.
GATATTTTTTTTACAAAAGCAATCGCAATGTTACTTACATTGTTTTATGTTGCCCGATGATGATGGTTGTGGAGATTCTGGCATAACATTACTAACAGTTGCTTCTTCAAGTTCATTCGCCAAAGGTGCTTCATCCTCACAATCGGCTGATTCTGCCAAATCAACTTCTGGATTTATATTGATTTCATTTAAGGATTTGCCCTTGTACTTGTGTCCAAGGCCTTTATCCATAAGTATCAACAGTTTTGATATTTTTGCTGTTTGGTAAACATCTTGTGGCAGTCTAAAATCAAATGATTTAAGCGATTATTTAGAATGCTGAATTAGTTAACACAATACAGATAAGTAGATTTGTCATTTTTAGAAAAACATTTTAATCTATACCTCAAATTATTTGTTTCCAATACCTACTTATAGAACTATATTTTAGCTATGAGAATATCCCTTATGCAAATTTAGTTGGAAAGTTACCATGGTAACGGCGAAAATTGATAATCGGAAATTTACCGGGAAATTTCCACTTCTGTCACTGTCATCAAAGTATTTAGAAACAATGAAGCTCTGAACAAAGTCAGTAGGCCGATACTGATTGTTGCTACTGTGTTTTTTCATTCGTGATATTCTCTATCAAAATATAACGCGTGCTCAACAAATTTCCCTATGGAAATATTTGGAAATATGTTATGCAGCTATTTTTTTTCAACAAAAGCATTCGTGCATGCCTCCAAGAAAAAATCCCTCCTCCTTCGGAGTCGGGATTTTTTCAGTTGGCATGCACTCATGCTCTTATTGAAAAAATAGCTGAAGAACATATTTCCAAATATTTCTGGAAATTTTTCAAGCACTTGTTATATTTCTATTGAAAATTTCCATGGTAAAGTAACATTTTAATGACGAGGATAGATAAAGTGTTGCTTTATTCACTAGTGAATTAAATAGTTAATAATCCATAGCTACTAACAAAATGCATGCATGTTACCGGTGCAACTAGTACACATCCAGCTCATATGATTACTTATTACAAAATTATTTATTCGATTTTAAAACTTATTTATATAATTAATTGTTGGTATTGGAAAACATTTTATATGCCACCCGTGAATAAAGAGATTTTATCCATTCGGGGAAATTATCGCACTCGGTGTTACCTGGTAATCTAGTTTTCTCCGTATGGATGAAATGCCTCTTTATTGAGTTGCACCATACATAACTATTATACGCAGAATAAAATATGTTTGCATGTAGTTTGTCACAAGTAATAAACAGAGCCTGAGTTCTATGAATAGTTAAAAATAAGGAATAACAGCATACAATTTCTATTTTAGCTTAATAAACACTTGTAATTGTAAATACTTACTTGTAATAATCATTGTGCGTTCTTTCGGTATGGCCCATAAAATGAGCAAATTGTTCGGTCTCTTCTCTGTTCATATTTAAAATTTGCATCACAGTGGCAATTTGTTTTCGTAATTTATTTGATGATATGTGTTTTGGATGTTGCAATTTAGCTTTATCGGCAAATTTTCTAATTGCTACATCACCTCTAGCCCAACGGTCGCTGTTAGGGTGTGCAAACAAATAAGGGTTATTTTGTGGTACTACATCTGTCGATTGTCGAACACCAATAATAACATTCATAAAACCTTGCAGATTTGGAGGAAATAAAATTACTATGGGTTTACTACCCTTTCCCCCGGTTACAATTCTTTTGTAATGCTTTGTTAGCTGCTTCTCTGACTCGGACAGCGAATTCATAAATTCTTCCTGATTCACTGATGAAAAGTTGTTGAGGTATGTTTGAAGTTTTGTGTATTGTACATCTCCTATACGCCTTCTGTTATAAAGAATAGTCAATACAAGTGTTGCATCTACTAACTTTTTAAAAGCCGGGTTACTAGTAGGATTTTCTTGGAGTTCAACAGCGGACCGACTTGCAACTTGATCAACGTAAACTTTAAACTTCAAAATGTCCTTGGTTAGGGGCAAGATCGTAGGTTTTTGCCACTTTATTTCGTTGAGGTTTTTTAAAGACAAACTGCTTATTTCCGTCGTCCATTGGGAAGAAATCAATTCTTTGAAACGCTTTACTTCCTTCAGTTTACTCTCTGGGTCGATAAGTTTAATACTTGAATCTTGCTTTAGTATTAAACGCATAAGTATATCGCTGACCTGTTTCAACGATGTTCCTATATGAGCCGATAAACTGGGAGCTCTGTACGTTTTTTGTTCTGGATCATATCCACCCATATTCTTTGCACATGCTATCACCATGTCGAACATAGCAGGATCTATTACATCTATCAATTTGCAATTTGCGTCATTTTTAAGGCGCCTGAACTCTAGAAGCAGTCTACCCAACTCTCTCATTTTATTGGAGCATACCACCGCCATTTGTTTTCTGCTATGCTTTTTTAAATATTGTTCGCCAAAGTGGCATATTAAAGTGTCTGTTTTTACTACCAGACCTATACGATCCGCTCTCATTATATTAAAAACTTCTTCTTTGATGCGCAATTTGTGCAATGCATTATTGCTATCAGTTGCGCAAGCTATTAAAGTTTGTGAGGCTGATAGGCTTTTAATTTTTCTCGAATCTTTACTGATGATGGCAGCACCACATTTTTTGTAGTGGCGGACTAAAAACTTTTTAGAATATAGTCCTTTGCAGTTTGCACATGGATATTTTTCATTTGATTTGTTCTTTGTTTGATAAATAGGTCTTACGGTCCCCCTTAAAAATTCCTCAAAGTGCCCTTCGTTTCGTAATAAACCTATCATTTGCTTTCGTTCTTTACTTTTCTTTGGATATTTTGACAATTCTTGGACTTTTCTACTATCTTCATGATTCCTTTCTAAATGCCGTTCAAAATTTGTAACTTCTAAGGCACACAATTTGCAAAATGTTTTTTTCTTTTTCCACCTCTTGGCACTCATTGCAAAAATCTAATAATTTTGTTTTATTTAAATATGCTACTAATTATTATTATTAACTTACATTTTGAGACAGCTCCGGTGAAACTTCGGATTCGGAATGCAATAAATTAGATGCTGATACTGCCGTAACCTGACCGGAAGTAGATGGAGCGTTCGTATATGTAGCGTCATTGACACTGATATTTTGCTGTTGATCTAACCAATTTTGTACATTTACATGGCCACTATTTTTTGTTTTATTTGTAGTGACCATCATTAGATCCAATTGGGATATCGCAGTGCATTGTTCAACACTCCCGCTATTAGAGCTCTAGTAAAGATAAAAACAAAAGTATTTTACATTTTGCTACTAGAAAATATATAATAGTTAACGGAGGATAGTACTACTAATTAAAAATTATAAATTAATGGTTAATCCACTAATGTTGACAGCCCACAATAAATAAATTCTAGCGGTTTTCTCATTGGTAGCTTCACAACCGCGGGTGACGTCATCGGTTGACTAGCGGCTCAAAAAGTCTAAATCAGGCTGTAGTAAGACGATAGCAAAGTGCAAGTCAGTTTTTTGATTCTTAGTAGTTTCATAGTTTTATGTTACATGCAATTAAAATTTATTTAAAAGGGGTAAATTGAAAATCACCTTAGAAAGTTAACGCTCTACTGCTCTAAAACTTTAAATATTTAAAGCAGCTAACTCAATACACGCAATCGTGAAGTGCTTAGAATATTATTTATTTCTTCGTAGTTATACATAAGAAATTGTTTTGCAGAAGAAAAGCACGGATATAAAAACGTTAAATAAACCAAAATAAAATGATCACAATTTAAAAATGATTGAAGTAGATCCGCTTATATAAAACCAGTTTCTTAGTCCAACGTATTTTTTTGAAATTTTTAAATTTTGACTTGAAGTTCGAATAAAACATGAAAAAGTAGAACAGGAATGTCTCAAGAACCAACCTCCTATATCGTAAGGAACATGGACAAAATGTCGAAAAAAAGTAAGTTTTTGTTGTACCAGGTGGCCATAAATATCTGATATCACATTACCTTTGGAATCAACACCGCTTTAGTGAAGTAATAAATCCAACTAAACTAAATGTCATTAATGTCATCACAACTAAAATTCCTATCTGTCAAAAATTATTACAGATTGCAATAAGTAATGGAGTTAGAACAGGAGATTTTTATAATCGAGTGGTAGGCCAAACTGCACAATCCAGGGCACATTCCCCTCCTCTTATTGCATTTTATTACATTTATTTGTTCCTCACTTGTAAACATCAATTTATCAAGTCACTGTATTCACCTTGAAAATGTTTCTTAACTGGCTAGCCAGTAAATTTTTTACTGGCTAGCCAGTAAAATTTTACAAGCGTGCTCATAGATAAATAATAGCGTGCAAAGCCAGAGTTGTCTTCCTTAGTATGCGTCATATTGATGAATTTAGTTGCTTGTCAGTTTGACATTTTGAATAAATGGTAAATTTATAGTTATTTACAAGTGAGGAACAAATAAAATATTCAACAATACACGCAAGGTAACAGATTTTACTGGCTCAAGAAGATGACTGGCGAGCCAAAGGCGAGCCAGTCTTATCCTTGTGTTTGCCAGTAAAAACCCACTTACCAAGCTAGTAATGTTAAATACTATACATAGGTACCAATACTTATTGTAAACGAAATATAATACTAACCCAACATTTATAAGTAGCTAATTCCATGGCTACCGGGATCTCAGATAATTCTGGCCACCCGGTATTAAGTCAAATTTTAAATGCTCTCTAGAAGTTCGACTGAAAATGCTAGGCTCATCATTTTCAACTGATTCAGCTTTATTAATTGTAAATAAAAAAGTTACAGAAGAAAACACATTTAACGTCTCTAATCAAGAAAGAGCACCGCAAAGAAAAACTCTTGCTAGACCGAATAACGGTTGATGAATGTTCATAATTATGCACAAAATAAGTAAACAACGTGAGAAGGTGCAAGCGCCTTAGCGATACTTCGGCACAGTATTGGAATGCTGTGGTTTTTGCGATGTGGTATCATGAATACAAACCGAAAAACACATACAAAGATAAACAACCAATCTCGCCCACAAACTGTTCAGTTATTTGCAAATTAATTCTACACAAAGTGGCTTAGAAATCATCCTGATAAGTTATGGCGTTCTCGAAATAGCGGCTTTACACCCATCCGGCTAGACACCTTCAATAAACTGCATTTTCCGTTCCTTTGACGCCAAATCATTATATAATTTTGGTTTGGAAGCAATTGATTGAGCAGTTGCCGCAAAAATTTAAAATTAGTGAAAATGGTTGGATCCGAAAGTAATACTTCCGCAGATCGTGCTGAAGTAATATATCTTAATGTTTCTAATAAGACTGACACAGCCACACAAACGCTTAGTAAAATGGATTACATTAACTTGTCAAGAAAGAAATTACAGTCGGAAAGAATCGAACATGCGCTCAAAAAATAATTACCTTTTCCAAAATTGTCCAAAGAAAAAATTAAACTTGACAATCGGCATTGTATTGAGGTTAGTATTTATTTATAGGATCTATATCTTGCGTGTCATCTAAAGTCTATAGCTTTATTTTATGTAAATGAACCTACTTCATCATTTTTAATTTTTATGTACTTCATTTTCAAATATTAAAATTTTCGGACTTGTATTTGAACCTATACAAATAACAAATTTATCTAAGATTTTTTCAGGTATTTACTGTAGAGAATTGTACTTGTATTCCAAAATACAAAATCATTTAGAAAAGTGGTACTTTTCTTCATAGCAAGGCATAGTTTAATTTTAAATGCACAATATTTCTTATGATTTGTAATGATTATAAAAAAATACATTTGTACAATACCTATCCTATTTTATTTCGTTTAAATATATTTTTCTGTGTGCCAAACGTCATTGGTTGCGTTTAAAAAACGTTTTCCGCGTTTTAAAATATTGTATATCTTCCGAATAAAATATGAAAAAAAATCACTTTTGAAAATCACATAAATGTTATAGGGGTGCCAAGGAGTAGGAATTGCTTTATTTTACAAAATGCATTACCTGATTTTCATCAGATTTAGACGGCTGAAAATTGGGGTCGTTATCGGAGTCATCAACTACAGAGCTCACATCTGACAATGGTTGGTCGGTTAATTCTGGTTCTATAAAATGTTAAACCCTGTATGAATAATTTCCTAATATGCAACACAACAAAGTAAAACTTACCGTCATCATTACAAGGTTCACAATACAAGATTTTAGCCGCCTCTACCAATCTTCTACTTCTTGATTTATATAACTGGCCATCACTACATAAATTAATAAAAACATCGCAATCAAATTTTCAAGAAATAAGCTACTAATTTATTATCAATTTTGTAACTGAAAAAATACTCACCTCTTCATGTTGTCTCGTTTGATTGAAGACTGCAACATTTACGCAATCACAAATTTTGTAAAAGAAATTAGCACGAATGAATGTTAAATCATGGACTGCTCTATACCAACTAACTATTTTGTCGTCTTTCGTTGCCAAAAATAACCGTAGACTAAACGTCGTGCCGCAGGAGCAATTGATAAGACACGTCTGGAAGAGTGCACAGAGTAACGTTTCGCATATAGTTCTTTAAACTTAAAATGAACATTACAACTTTTACGTTTTAAGAGTTACATTTTTCAAGTACCGTGGCCCCAAGCAACTGCTAATATAATAGATTTTCGAAATATGACAATTCAGTTTTAAAAAATGATTGTGGAAGTTTTGTTGGTGGATTTTTCTAAGAATTGTAACTCATTAATTCTTAACTCAAATATTATATTGCAAGATTTCAGTAACTACAGTGCAACTGATTTTATTAAGCTATTTGTAGTAATATAGCTATGTTAGGTACCCACAAGAATTTATTAACACACGCAGAATGTCGACCGCGCGATGTTTAGTTACGTTATCACGTTCGCCGTGCCAAAATCCGAAAACAAAACGAAGCGCTACTTTTAATCCCTCGGCAGAAGGTGCAACAGAACGGCAACGTTGCTGGAGGTGAGTATGTCGATTGTGTAACACGGCGATATACAATGGGAGGCCACATTGTAGCAGTATAGTCGTGCACCATTTTTTTGTATATCTCAAATATCAAAATTCCTTACCCCTCTCTTGATGCTTCTGTTACGATAACCTTATTTAAGAGATTGATGAGGAATATACATGGAAAAACATGTTCCTTCACATGGAGGCGTGGGTGTCTGTCATATGTTCGGAGGCAAGTAAGATAGCCGTGCACATATATATATATATATATATATATATATATATACATCTTACTATCTTTTCTGCGTCTTTACATTTGGCAAGGTTTCTGCGTCCGTCAATGTATATCTAAATATTTTGTAGCCTATCTATAAGCCGGGCCTTTCTGCGTCCGAAACTACAATGTATATGGTGATATTATGCTTATTTACGTAGTTATTAAGAAATTTACATCGTGCTACCTTTGTGCGTCTTTACACCTTACTATTGTATGTGCGTCCGGTGTATATATCGAAAAACCGTATATACCACTATTCTTTGCGCGTCCGAAAACATATTGTTCTCCATGTTGCCTACTTTTCGGCGTCTGACAGCGTTGCCGCGTATAAGCCTCGCAAAATGCACGTCGAATTTGTGAAAGAGTGAGATGGAAGGTTCATAGTGAACATGGCGAATGTTATAATTTATCATTTTATGGACATTTTTCTCGATTGTGTTTACCGTTGAAGTTAGGATTATTAATGCTTATCTAACGCAAAAGAAGAAGTTTTCATCACAACTAAACGTCGTTTCGGCCTTTTTATTAGGTAAGAAAATCAGGCAAATGACGCAGATTTGAATAATCATATTGATTTACCCACCTTTGTTGTAATTTTAGGTTAACCATGTTTTACGTTTAGCATGATGAGTTTACGCTAGAAGCATATTTTTGATCTGGAGAACGTCATAACGATGGTGTTTGGCAGTATTCCACCATATACTGTTTTAATCAGTATCTCAACGATGTCTTCTGCTACGAAATCGTTACCCAGCACGTTCATCGGTTCGTTCAATGATTGCATGAAACGGGCAGCATTAAAGGAAAGGCCTCAGGTAAACGATCTATGCTTACAGAGGATACTGGAGAGAATATTCTAAAGCGTATGGATACAAATCGCCACAAACAAATTTAACTAGTCTTTAACCAAAACTTTCTAACCTAAAATTTTACATTTTTAGCTAATTCTATCTATTTTACAGGATTTTGAACTTCAACAACACATTTTATTTACAACATACCATTCAGGCAACCTTCCCACCTGAATACATTTCAACTTTCATCTCTATTAAAGAAGATTCCGTCAGTACCGATTTACAAAGTTCGACCAACATCGTCATTCACCGCACCTCTTGTTAATAGTGAAATTTAACCATTTTATTTAATTTTTAAGCTTTGAGAGCCTATTTACTAACAAAATACATTCTGTTTAATTTCATGACAATACGTTTATTAGTTTATTGTTTTTCTTTTATCATTAGTACATGTAATTAAAATGTTGGAATTATTTCAGAAAGTTGTGTTAGATAAGGACGTATTATTTATCCCTGTTAAATTGTATTTCTAATTATTTTTTTCCGTCTTAGCACTTGTGAATTAACTATTACAATATTATAATCTGCATAAACCATAGAATTTAATTTATTTATTTTAAATTTAAGGTTATAATAAACAAAGTTACTAAATGCCGTTTTAGAAATTATTAACTTAGAAATACCTTTGTTTTCTGCAAGTGCATTTAGATATTGAGCATAGGTGGGTTCGCGTAGTGCGCCCCCCTCAATTTTGAGGATGTTACATTAAAAAATTAGAAATAATTCAAATTCAAGTAAAACATGAGTTTTATGCCAAAAATTGCGATATTGAGCACAGGTGGGTTCGTGTAGTGCAGCCCCCCCCCAATTTTGAGAATTTTGCATTAAAAAATTAGAAATTATTCAAAATCAACTAAAACGTGAGTTTTATGCCAAAACTTTCTATATTGAACATAGGTGGGTTCGCAAGTAATTCTAGTCTCCGCTAAGACCTCAGCTGTAAATAACTTGTTCGTACTTTTAAAGTCTTACTTTTAGTTTTGGATACATAAATTACTATTATATGTTTCAATGAACCAATAATATTAATTTAATCAGTTTAATCAATTTATTGGAATTAATAAACTTAAGAAGTGCAGGTTTTATTTTTATTTTAACTTTGTTTACATTAGTTTACAGAGTAAGTGTTTACACAAGCATGTAAAACATTTTGGTATGTTGGGTTAAATTTAACATGGGGTAGGTATTATAATAATAACTAGTAAGTAAAACAATAGTGATCAAACAATATAGCAAAGTAAGCAATATAATTATATAAAAGGTAACAACTAATAATAAAAACTAAGTTTTAATGCAATCATAGTAATAATAATAATAGCGTCCCATCTTCATGTCCATTGAAAAACAATTCCACCCACTATTTATGATATTTACGAGATAACCTGCAACATACTAAATATTTAATAAAAAAAATGCATTAATGTAAAAATGTAAAATTGTATTTGCTGTGTGGCATCACTAATTTGAATCATCATGTAAGAATTTTTTTGTGTATTGGTTCTGAATAAATACTTTAATTTTCAGCCATGGTTTATTTTGTAACAGGTCCGGGTGTTGTTGTATCAAGCTGTCACATTCGCCTCGTTTGGGTGGTTTTTTACGTTTAATGTGCTCCTTAAAGAATGCTAACACCACTTTCTTTTGATCTTTTGTCCATGGGATAAGTTGTCGTTTCTTCTTCATATTACCGTTGTTGGATTGTTGTATGCTCGCTTCTTCTATTGTTGCATTCTGAGCTTCCAAGACGTCATCACAAATATCTAATGAACTTCCTGAATTACAAGGCATGTTTTGTATAACATCAGTTACATTGTCAGAGTTCCCCTGAATTTCTTCATCCATGTTAAGGTCTATTTCCTCTAAAGTCTTCCCTTTGTATTTCGCCGCATCCCCGCTTTCCATTAGCATCAACAGTTTGGCAATTTTTGCGGTCTGAAACACATCGTCCGGCAATCGATACACCTTATTGTGAACATCTACAGTGTGTCCCATAAACGTAGCCAGTTGCTCTATGTCGTTACTAGTCATATTAAATAATTGAGATAAAGTGGCTAGGTGTTTACGTAATTTAGTAGAAGTTAATGCTTCAGGATGTTTTGCTCCGCACAGACGTGTATGTTTTTGTAGCACTTTGTACCCTGTAATGGGTTGGTCCGATTTTGGATTTGCAAATAAAAATAAATTAGTTTGCCGCACACAGTGTGGTCGTGCTTGTATTAAAAGCTGCACATTATCTTGCATATCTTTGCTGAACAAAACAGGCACTCCTCTTCCCCGTTTTCCTCTGGTTACGACTCTCTTAAAACGTTTTAATAATATTTTTTCGGTGGGTGTAACTGCTTCTGCAAATTCTTCGTAATTTTGGGCCTTGTTGTCTTCTGACAACGTGTAAGTAGTAAGCTTCATCCGTTGCAATTCGCCGACTCTTTTTCGATTTAAGAGAAGTAATCGACAAAAAACAGTCTCTAGTAATAAATTAAATTTTTTTATATCTTTCATGTTTTCTTTAAGCTTTTGTTCAGCTTGATTTCCTGTATCAATAAGATACTGCCTAAATAATTTTAAATCAGTTGCTAAAGGTATCAGAGTTATTTTATTCCACGTTTTTGTATTAAGGTCGTTTCCAGCTTGACTTGAAATTTCGTGTTTCCAAGTAGTTTCTAACAAACGCACAAACAACGTTAAGTTGGCTTCAGCTTCTGCAGCAGATATGTTGTTAGCAATATATTTTCTTTTAACAACTTTTAATATTGCTATATCGCAGCAGTCTTTTAAACTTTTACTAATGTTCATTGCAAAAGTAGGTGACCCATATATGTCTTTTAGACTATCGTATTTGGCAATCACTTTTACAGCATTAACCACTACGTCAAAATACTGTGGCTGAAGAAGATTTAAAAGATTGTTAATTTTTGGGTTTATATTTTGCGCCTTCATCAACACCTTTGCCAATTCTCTCATTTTTCTGGAACATACGTGAATATGGTGTTGCTCCCTGTGAGTTTTTAAAAACCTAGCACCGAAGGCACAAATCAGCAAATCTTTTTTTGCTGTTAAAGATACTTGATCAGCCATCATTCGAGGAAATACTTTTAATTTTAAATCGGAGTCAAAATTTAATTTTGGCAGTAAAAGGGTTTGTCCCTCGCCAAGGGTTGTGCGAGTGTCTGCGTTTTTATTCTCTGGGCAAATCTTTTTGTGTTTCCACAATAACTTTCTTGAGTACAGTCCGAAACAAAATGTGCAAGGAACATAGTTACTTTCGCAATTTTTTAAAGCACTTGTATGAACAGGTTTAAATAAAGATTGTGAGTTTTTTAAAAAATTTCCTTTTTTTCGCAGTGTTGCAATTAGCCGTTTTCTCTCAATTGATTTCGGTGGCAAAAGACTTATTTTTATGACGTCAGATTCTTGGGAATGGTTGCGCAGAATGTGCCTTCCAAAATTTTTCACATCGTTTTCGCAAAAAAAAAACAGTAATCTGGTTTACGAAGAGAAGTTTTACCATGTGACACTAAATTTTGACGTCCTGGCAAAGTTTCAATTTCAGTTTCGATATTTTGAGGAATAGTTTCATCTGAAGAAGTTGGCTCCTGCATATAAAGCAAATTTCATTCTGTTAGAATTGTACAAGATAATTGATATTAATATACAATATCCCGAAATTGAGGCAAATTACTGAAAATGTTTTCGCGCTATCATACAAGTATTTGTTGCAACGGAAACTGGCTAAGCGCAAAGCTCGTGGTCAGTTTTCAAGGGGCCACAAACACGCAAAGAACAAATTTCCCTGACTATTTTGAATTCCCCTACTTTTCCAGGTTTTCCAAGTCGCTGGGAATCCTGTCAATGGATTAATGTATTTTATCTACTCCAGTGGGATAAGTAACGCATTGCGTCACTCATTTGACACTATTTCAGTTAGGTAATGAAGCTCATTACACCACTCACCTATGTAATGGTTTCATTACGCAACTCAGTTGCGTAATGACTTCATTACGTACCTGAAATAGTGTCAAATGAATGACATAATGACATTTGCCTACTAAAATATTTTTGAAATGACAGAGATGACATTTCTCTTAATGCACTTTTCTCAATTTTAGGCAGTCATAGATAAAATTTTGTACAATACATGTGTGATAATGCATCATTAATATACTTGTGTGCTTACATAACTCGTGCTACGCACTCGTTTGTAACTTACACACACGTATATTAATGATGCTGTTATCCCACTTGTATAGTAAATAACTATTAACATTGCCTGTATTTGAAAGTAGGTATGTATGCTGTACATAATTATGTACCTACTACAGTGTGAAACAAAAGTACCTACAGAACACATTCAACGTACCATAGAATCGGTTTTCGATAAGAATTTTGAACACTTCAAAATTATTTAAATTATAGTGCTTATTTAAGTCAGTTCAAAGTTTATTTGGGTCAGTCATTTTTTCCCGTAAAAGTGTTAGAAAAGTAACTTGTGTACCTACCTCATAATAGAGCGGAGATACTTCACTAACAGAAGATAACTCTCTTTTCTGACTAGAACTCTGAAACAATTAATACCGCAATATAAACATAATTAACTTGTTATTATTAACTGAGAAGCAAGAAAATGGAGATATATTTTAGAAGGACGAGATATATATCATTTAACTCAGCTTGCAGAGTACATTCCAAAAATATATAGAAACCGGAAATCGGATTTCTTTTCCGAGGTCGACTTCCGGTCAACTTTTTTTTAATTTTTAACTTTTTCCTTTATAGCTCCTGCAGTTTTTGAGATATTTAGCTCAAATTTGGAATACAGGTTACGCTGCAGGGCTTACATTATTGAGCATATCAAATGGTTGTGAGAATCTACAGGGAGATATTTTTCAGGGGTCATGCTTTCTTTTCTCCCCCTGAACTTTTTTGCGGTGCGCCGCTGTTAGATTCTAAAATACAAATTCAGTTTTCTGTGTTGTTTAGAATCTTTTTGTTCTCTTGCAGTTTTTTCGTATCTGCAACCGTTATCGAGAAAAAAAAGTATAAAAACGATTTTCTGTAATTTGCTAGACGAAATTTAAATTTTTAAAATGGTTTTAAACGTTAATTATGTGCTAATAAGTACACGGTAACAATTTATAGATTAGTTCAGGCACATCAGTTTTGAGTCATTATAATTTTTACCGCTACAATAACTTTACAACACGTACGAGGGCTGTTCAACATGTTATCTACTTAAAATAAAAATGAATTTAATGAAATTAAATATTTTTTGCCACTTGTAAATATTACCTACACATTTCAGTTTGACATTAACATCTGATCTGTAAAATAGCGATGTGTCGATCCGGTCGGATTCGATACAAAGGATCGAATCCGGGGCAGGATCGATTTGGATCGAATCCAAGTTTCGGTCCGGATTCGTTCCGAGGAACGAAAAGGTCGCGAGGCGTCAATTCTCGCGGACATTCATTCCTTTGGCATTCCGTTATTCAATCAATTTCAATACAGAATACAGTACAATGTGTTGATGGGCAACATAAATGATGATGGTGTTCGTTTTAGAGGCTCGACGTCCACAGGCGACACATGATACGGCCGAAGTTGCATGCTTTTTTATCAGTTATCAGTGATTTATGGCTTTTGGCGGCTTTGTATGTGCCCAATTGATGTTTGAGACATATAAACATACTGAATTACCGACTGCGTGACCACTCACCAAAACAAAGATACGCGCGTTGTTCGTTCCCGGTCCGGAATGACCGAGACCCCGGGTGTCTGAAATGCACATTCAATTTTGATGTCGATCCGAGTCCGCAAAAGTATCAAAACTTCCCATCACTACTGTAAAATCCTAAAATAATACTTACCGATACTGTCGGATTCTGAATTACTGAACTACGGTTTTCTGATAAAAATTCATTCGGGGGGGTAAGCGATCTTGCTGGGTATTCTAATTCAGCTTCCACCTGAATATAGACATTTCATTATTATTAATTTACATGAAAATTAAAATAATTGAAGTACCTACCTCACGTTCAATGTCTACATCTGATAAAAATTCATTCGGGGGGGTAAGCGATCTTGCTGGGTATTGTAATTCAGCTTCCATCTGAATATAGACATTTCATTATTATTAATTTATATGAAAATTAAAATAATTAAAGTACCTACCTCACGTTCAATGTCTACATTTGGATAAAATGTGGGGTCGTCATCCGAGTCCGATGAAAATATAACACTGTCATCCGATTCATCCAGTTCTAAAAATATAGGAAACTCTACAAATCTATATAGGTAATTGAACTGTATTAAATAAATTTGCGTCGTTTAAAAAAATGTACGTTTATAAAATATAAAACTGTAATGTTAAAAGGTTTCCGAAAAATTAGGTTATGTAGGTAGGAGCTATTGTAACATCACTGACAATTACTATTACTTACCATTTTCGGGCTCAGGAGTAGTTACGGCCTTAGTTAACGCTAACTGGACTAGCCTCTGTCTTCTGGATTGCATCACGGTTTAACAATAAAAGACACTACTACTAATACAAACACGCCCGGCACTTGGAAGTTTTCAACGAACGCTATGCTGTTTCGTACTAAATTGGGAACAGTAGTGTAGCATGGTTTACGGTGTTGCCAAATCACAGGACGCCTAATCATCGTTGAAGTGTACCACCAACATACAGTATCGATATACACAAAACGATAATTGCGCCGCCACACGTTAGTTTCCTGAATTACATTTGAATATTATAATACATAATGCAACCCTTTCTGCGTCCATGTTGATGTCTCTTTTCAACCGAACCAAATACAATATTGCTTTCTGCATCAGTGATTCCTAAGCTCTCTTTCTTACATGTTAAAAATCCTGACGTCAGCAAAGCTAACAATTACCAATCGATTGAAAAGCAGGGGATTACCTTTCTGCGTCCGTATACAGACGCAGAAAGGTGGTGGACGCAGAAAGATATGTAAATTTACAATGTACGGACGCAGAATGGGTTGCAGGTTAGAAATATATATATATAT